>JANSVA010000217.1:2201776-2218495 GCA_025504915.1 Erythroxylum reticulatum
AAAAAAACAAAGCCAAAAGCTAACTAGCGCAAGGAGCGGTGGTATACAGCGCCTTGTTGATCACGATGTAATAGCTCCATAAGTATCGTCAGGGCTCCTGAAAAATATGTAGTCCTATAGTAGCAATGGTTGCGATTGAAGCCAAGTTGTTTGCACACTGATTGCTTTATTGATAAGCGTGTTAGAGACGTACTTTTTAATCTTGTTGGAGTAAATCCCGAGAACTTGTCATCAAAAGAGTCTCATCAGAGAGTCAATTATTAGAAGAGGACAGAATGTTGATCACTTCAAGAAAATCCATTTCAACTATGACTCGTCAATAGCCTATCATCCAAGCCAAGTGGAAACCTGAGTGGACGCCCCAAAGTTCTGCAGTTAGCTATAAGTCTCAGCTAATATGTTGGAAGAAACTTGTCATACCATTGACCGTGCCAGTCGCATATGAGCCCCCTTGCAGCAGCAAAGAGGTTCCCTTGTTTAACTACACCAACAGCATTGAACTTGACCCAATTCGCTAGTGATTTGACTCACCCGTTTAGGCTGTCCATAGGTAACCCCTGTGTGGAAAGCGCACAATTGTTTGCTGCTCGAGCTTTTTCAATTTAGGCGATATGATCCATCACAATTTGATCCCCTGCAATTAGCCAAGTGATGTTTGATTCAAAAACGCTACTGTTCCTCCATTTTTAGAGAAGCCAACATACTTAACCCCTCTTCTCCGTTCGACCTTTTTTGGGTTTTGTCCTTATTATTTTTAAGGTAAAAAATATAGAATTTTTTATTTGATTTAAAAATTTTAAATTTAATTATATTTTGTAATTAGTTTGAAAAACCACAGATTTAATTTAAAATTAATTTAACAAATCATTAATTTAAATAAAATTTAATTAAGAATTAAATATTTAATTAATATGCCAAAATTAAAGAAAAAGAAAAGAAAATTTAAAATTTCTTAAACATTTATCTTTTACAGTTTTACGTTCTTCCCAGTAATTTTTCCCTCTCGCGCCTCCTTTTCACTACCCGTTAAAACCTTTTTTGTTTCGATAAGCGGTTTTCCCGATAAGCCGGAGCCGCCTCTCCCGTCAGTCTTTGGTCGGCTGTCATTCTCCAAGGCTTGTTTTCACACTCTCACCTCACTCGGTCGCTTCCCTTTGTGTGTATATATAAAGTCTCAGAACTTCAATTTTGTTTTTTCCTTCAAACAAGATGACTTCTTTTTTAACGTATGTATAGTCAAAAATTACTTGAAAACACAGAAGCCTATACTTCCTCGTACGTACGTGGAAACTTAAGGTCCAAGTAGTTTACCTTGGTGGAGAAGGAGAAGAAAGTTTTTGGTTTATAAAGGCAGAGTCTTTTCATATTTTGGTTTCCACAATTGACCGAAAGAGACTCCTTTTCTCTTGTTTTTGTGCCTCTCTTCATTGGTTTTAGCTTTACTGTTTCAGGGTTTACGTGGGTTTTGAAGATCTACGATGGAGACCGACTCCAAGCTCAACAAAAGTATCCTCCCCTTAAACGTTTCTTCTGCTTCTTCTTCTTGTTTTTCTTTTAATGTTTCTTTAATTTTTCTATTTTTGAGAAAGATTTTTGTTTGTTCGTAAACGGGGCTCAATTCACTTCAACAACACCAATCGTTTAGTTTTTTCTTCCTCTCGTGTGCATGGAGATGTTGCAAGTACGATGCTATGATGTGTACATCTTCTTTTCTTCCTTAAAAAGATGTTCTCTGTACATTAATTATTGAGGAGGAATTTGGCATGCCTATTCTAGCGTTCTGCAACAGTTTGAAGATTGATTTGGTTCATCTATTAGATTGGGATGTATTTTAGTCTTCTGTTGCATCCCTTTGTTTATACAAGTAAAGAGGTCAGGTTAAGATGGATGTAACCTTTTATTTTGCCTAAATTGTCTTATTTTGTTAAAATAGCAATTTTCTTAACCATATTATGCAGCTGAGGTTAGTTCTGCTGGTTTGAACTCAGTATCTGCTAGTACATTTGCAGAGAAGGATGTGGTATGTCACAAAATGTCTCAGACTTATCTTTGTTTATGTTTCTCGTCCTACGGCTGTTTGTTTATACTTAATTCTGTGAGTTTTGTGTTAAAATGTTTACTTGTTGGGTTTATAAGTTGTATAAAATGCTTGTTATTGTTGTACCAAATCCGACTGGACCTTATAGTTTTTGGGTTTTTTCTGCTTCTTTGTAACAATGAATGGGTTGTCAATAAGAAATACTGCCAACGACCTAAAAATTGGGAGTTCAACTCTATTAATGGGGAAGGGGTTTGGTTTTGTAATGGCTCTGCAGATGTCCCATAGACACCATAGAAAAACGGGAACTCTTTAGAAATTTTTTATCTTGCAATGCAATTTTCTTCTTCTAATGTTTCTTGAAATTATTTCCTGCCAGACTTCTGTAGAAGATGGAGCACGATCTGGTCCAACATTCTACGATTCTTCCTTAGGTGCTGTTACTCTTAGCTCCAAGGGAAATGTTGATGCGTCTTGCACTGAAGGTAAGTTTGATCGGGAATCAATTGGAGAGCCTGGTCTTTATTTTCCACCCACAAGCAGTTACAGTTATCACTACCCAGGTTAGAAATGAGACAATACTATGTTCTTTAAGCTAACATTTCTATCATGTCAAGCTATCCCGTTCAGTTGTCTAGAAGTCCAATCCAATATCCTCTCCTTTTTTGTAAGTAGGATATGTCAGCACCAGTGTGGTTTAAACCAGTTTGAATTCCAAATCTGAAACTCCCAATTGCTATATGAAAATTCTTTTATTATTTCTCTCTAGTCATGCACTAGCTAGGAGATCATAGTTGTTGCCAAGTTGGCACGTGGATGGGAGAAAGGATTTGGGCTAGCTTTAATCTATTCACTTTATGCGACTAACTTTATGTGTGTTTGATGCATTGACATCATTAATAAGTTCCCTTGTTATTGGAAACACTCATACCTTTGTGGGGAATTGTTCATTTTGTAGCTTGAGATGACTTGGCTTTTATGATGAAAAGATTATTATGTACTGGCAGTTGTTAGATACTTGGGGCCTTTTTTTTTTACAGGATTTCTGGGTTCCTGTGCACAAGTTGACAATCCTGGCTATAGTCGAGTAGATGGTTATCACACAGTATGTTCTTACAATGTTTACTTGAAAAGCTCATTAAATAAAAGTTTGCAAATATAACTGAGTTTGTTTTAATGCTGCTATCAGAGCATGGCATCAGAAAATGGTTCGGTAGTTTATTATGTGCCCAGCTACAATACCTACGTGTCTGGAACAGTAGGTGTTGATGGGCAAAGTGTGGGCCAACAACCATATTATCCAGACTATGGTTATGTTCAACCTCATTTGTCCTATGGGTGTGATGCAACATATGTTGCTGATGGCCCTAATGCTACGGGTGTGGGAAATAGAAGATACGGTTCATCTTCAGCTACTTTTGCAAAGTCAAGAGACATCAATGCCATAAATAACAAATATTCCAAGTCCACACCTGGAGAAAAAATTAGAACGTTTGGCCAGGTACACAAACTCATACATCATTTCCAAGTCCAATAATTCATCTAAATCTGCATTAAATGACTTACAATTATCCCACATTTTTTTGGGGGGATTGGGATGTTGAATGCAAATCAATTGTAATGGTGGTCTAAGCATGTTATGATTTTACAGTAAATTCATCAGAATGCAATTGCTTAGCTTAGTGCATGGCACGAGGTTTCTGATGAATCAAAAAGTTTTTGAGATCATATCAACTCCTTTGTTTCAATATGTTGATCAACATATAATTTTGTTTCTTATGGTTGCTTTCATTTCAGTTCCTATAAGCACTTGATTACAGGTTTCTACATTTGATTCCGACATGTCATTGGTACTTTTGAAGGGCTACCATCCTGTAGGAAAATTCTCTTCATTTACTGGCCAAAAGCAAGGTTCCAACCCACGTAATGATTTAATGAATCACAGACAAGATGGAAGGCTGTGGAATGGAGCCGATAGAATTAGAGCAAGATACAGATTTAATGGAAATGGTGATTATGATGCCGTAATGGAGTTACCTCATGGTCCTAGAGCGTCCAACAGGAGTCCTACTTTGGAAGCATCAACCATGAAACAGGATTGTGGATCCTTTATACATAGAGATCGGTATAACCTACCAAATTTTGAAATTGAATATTCTGATGCCAAATTTTATGTTATCAAATCTTATAGTGAAGATGATATCCATAAGAGCATTAAATATGGTGTTTGGTCAAGTACAACAAAAGGCAATAAGAAGCTAGATGCAGCATTTCATGATGCAGAAAAGAAATCAAGTGATGCTGGCATGAAATGTCCAATCTTCCTATTTTTTTCGGTTAGTTGGCAAATTTAATTTTTCTGCTTTCATTAGCTTCTTTTGTATCACAAAGATTTGTGGAATCGATTCCACTTCATTGCTTACAAGCTGTACTGTATTTTGTATAAAATAAGCAATGGTGAGAAAGGCTACCTTGTTTTCTGGAAAAGACTATGATTGACTTGGATAGATTGGAGTCTTTTGGCTTACATCAAAGGCAAGATCCACACATGGATTCATAATTTTTTTAAAATGCCTTAGCTAAATCATATATGGATTCTACATATGTATTTTAAGTTTAATTCTTCTGCTTAAATAAATATATAGAAGAATTCAACTTTCTTTTTTAAATGCTACATCATAAAGATGGGACTGACATATCAATCTGATTCAATTGAATTTTGTTGACCTTATTGAAGTCACTTAACATGGCTCAGTATATGCTTTTTTTATTTAGTTGAAATTTTCTTTACTTTTTCATATTTTTTCTTCTCTTTTCTTAATCTCAACTTAGGTGAATGGAAGTGGTCAGTTTGTTGGTTTAGCTGAAATGGTTGGTCAAGTGGATTTTAACAAAGATATGGGCTTCTGGAGAGTTGACAAGTGGCATGGTTTTTTCCCTGTCAAATGGCATGTCATAAAAGATATTCCCAATCATCAGTTGCGGCACATTATCCTTGACGATGATGAGAACAGCTCTGTAACATTTAGCAGGGACACTCAAGAGGTATGTCTCTCTTTTTGGCAACTTGTGAAAGTTTCAGAAGGTGGACGTTGAATCTTATTGTTTACTGTCATGCTCAATTGCTCAATACTGTGTGTGATGTTTACCTTCTCAATTAATCAAGATTCAGCGTTATCAACTGGTTGTATTTGTTAAGGGGAGAAGTATAACTTGTGTAATTGGATTTGCTCTGAAAGTTTGCCGATGCCTTCACATCGGTAAATGGTTTGTCACTGAAGTCTGATATTTCAATCTTACGTATTAGCTGAGAAATATGGTTGTAACAGAAAATACATGTCTGTTGACTAGTTTATCAATTTAAAGTATCTTTGATAGTTTTGAATCGTTAATTTGACAAGAAATGTGAAAATTTGTAGGTTGGTCTGAAGCAGGGTTTACAAATGTTGAATATCTTTAAGAGTTATGCAGCAAAATCATCCTTGTTAGATGACTTTGATTTCTACGAAAACCGAGAGAAGTCTCTCGATGCTAAAAAGGGTCGTAAGCCTGGAACCCTGCAGATGGAAGAATACGAGAATATTAGTCTTTCTGTAAGTCAGTTATCTCTCGAGCTTGCTCCGATTTTTGCTGCTCATAGTTTGATGTTATATGTTAGATATAATCATATTTTCAACCATGCTATACGTATGATATCTTTGGTCGATCTTAACTCCTGTTACTTTGAGGTCGGTTCAAGGTTTTTCTGGTATGATAAGATATGCTGAGTTTTAGTGTTTAGTTCCCAGATTTCACTTCTCTTCCAAACTTTTGATCAGAAGCATGGAAGCACAGAAGGCAAACTTGAACATGGGAAGAACAGTACAGACACTTCCTCTCTAGTTAAACTTACCAAGAATCTGTCAATTCATGAACTCAACCCAAAGATACAAAATCAACGAAAAGATCCATTCCTGTAGTAGCTCCTGAACCGTAAGCTCTGTAGTACATCCATAGCTTTTATTTGATTGATGCTGTTTCTTATATATGTATATACCCTTTACGTCCATTTCAACTTGTAATGATACAATGTGTCGTTTTCAGATTGATACTGGTTTGTAGGACCATTTTATTGTCTGTGAGACTGCTTAGATGGTAAAAACCAATTGAGAAATTGTAGGCAAAGACTGACAAAGTAACATATATCATTGCAATGATTTGAAGAGAAAAACCTTAAAACATCTTATCTAATTGAACACAAACAGTTGAAATTTATTCTCTTGAATCTTTAACTGTTCATAGACCATAATCATTGTTTATGGAATCCTGCAAAAGCACACCAACAATGCGAAAGTTAGTCGAATGAGAGTTAAAAGCAGAAGAAGCAGAACCAGACAGGAATAACAACTTACGAGTTGCAATCTATCGGAGGACCAATAGGAACAGGGACTGGGACATAACACAATCTAGGAATTGCTTTCGCCTTGTCAGGATCAACAGAAAAACTTCTTGCAGCAGACTGAAGACACTTACACAAGTCTCTACGTACTTGTCTGGTGGTAGCCTGGTCGTTCACCGACTTGACGGCTTTACAACAAGCTTCGGTTGGTTGGTCGCCGGGACCACCTGTCAAGTATGGCAGACAGGGCACAAGTGTGGTTATAGCTTCAGAGCATGTAATGGCCGCACCAAGCTTACTTGCACTAACAAGAAGCAAGAACATAGCACCAAAAGCCAACGATCTCTTCATCATCATCACCTTCAAGCTAAAATCACTCTCTTCAACAAGTTCCTGTTTCAAAGATGATGCATTTATACTTTATAGGATGAATTGCATCATCTCACATTAAATTTCTATGATATGATTACTCTTTAATACATAAATAAATATTTTTTGCATTTAAGAGGCTTTATTAGGCAATTATTAGATTTTATCTACTTTTTAGATTTTAGAATTAATTATAATATATATCCATTTTTATGAATTTTACAGGAAAAAAAGTGAAAAATATTTAGATAATTTACAACAACAACAATAACACTCCGTAGAAATTTCACAAAGATACGAGATCTGGGAAGGTTCGGTACTACGCAACTTTACTCCTAAATACTTAGGTAACTAAATTATTAAAAAAGCATTTATTTGCAATATATCAAATAATATTCTTCATTGGTATATGTATTTATATTTATAGTATAAATTGCTTAATATACATTTTTTCTATCATTGTCATTGAGTCGATTTTTCATCTCTTTCAACCGGGCCCAAACCTAGACCGACTCGAAACCTAACTATTCTAATCAAAACGATATCGTTTTGTTTGAAAGAACTGGGCCTTGAGGAATCTTAAGTCTAAGTATGCCAGATCCGAATCTAATTAAAATAGATATTTTACACTTTGAATTTTAAAAAATCATTTTAAAAAAATTAGCACCGAACTTACCCGATACCATTCCTACATATTTTACAAAAAAATTGACAAAATTTTATATTATTAAATTTAAAATTAAAAAAATTATCTATTAGATCATATCAATTTTTATTTTTTGATATTTTGAAATTAATTACATAACAAATACTTTCTATATTAGATCATATCAATTTTTGATAATTTGATATTTTAGAATTAATTACAAACTCTATCCATTTTTATGAATTTTACAAGAAAAAGGTATTTAAGTAAATCACTAGATTTAAAAAAATAAAAGCAAAGGAGTTATTTGCAATGTACTAAAAAAGAAATAAAAGAAATTATAATTTTTTAAAAAAAAATATGAACAGTCGCTGTTCTTTGGATGCGTACAGGGTAAACCTCCGGTTTAACGCAATAGTCTGTAAATCACGTCAACCGAATACTCCACATTAAGCAAGCACTGTACGACAGGATAAAAAAATTATCTGCTAACATGCATTGATCAAATATAATATAAACTTGTTTGTTAAGAGAAGTACTTCTGATGGAACACAAAAATCTACAAAATGTTCATGACATGCATTTTTCTGCAGAAATTTTATGCCGACTAGGTCATGGCAGATCATACTTCACATGACCAAGGTACAGACCACAGGCAGGAGCCATTGGAGGTGAAGCGGTCACAGACTTAGCATCAAGTATTCTTCTCACTGTGGAATTTTCATTCATTAGAGAAGATGAAGATAAAAGAAGACTAAGAATAGGAATTTGAGAATGAAATGTAAATAGAAGAGTATCTGACCATCAGCCATTGTTATATCTCCAACACCAACAGATTTCAGAACACCAACAAGCAGCCTAACCTGAAAAGAATTTGAGTGCTCATGCAATCTAAATAAGAAGACACAGGGACTACAAAACCAGAGATGTAAACCAACTCTCAAAACACCTGATGGTATAGAAAAGAACATGCACGTGCAGTTATGACATAGCAACGGTGTCTGCTACGCATGCCAAACCCCAGATGATTTCGGCCATTGAAGGTCCCTAGCATGTCACTCCTGGAAATTCTATTGACTGGAAGGTCATCATCATTCTTAAGGTTGATACAGCACGAATCCTCTTTTGAACTGCTCTGTTCTCTCTCCGTAAGTGATGGGAAATACAAACTTGGAACTACTTCTGAAACTGAGAGTTCATCCAAAGTCCTGATTGGTGACTTGGCCTGTATATATGAAGAGAACTAAAAGAATTCAGATCATTCAGAGCAATGAATGAGGAAACACAGTATAGTGAGGATAAGTACATGAACAAAACAAATATAATTGCTCAAACTTTGGTATGCAGTAACTTCAAAAAACAGTGATTAGGGAGAAAACCAAAAGAAGAATATGCAAGAAATGTCAGATAAAAATAATATTTAATAGCGTATGCCATGAATGCTTCCTATAATGAAATTTAACGATAAACCTATCAAAGATGAAATTGTTATGGAGGAGGAAGACTCTGAACTCTTAGTTTTTATTTTCATTTTCACAAAACATAGAACTATGACAGCAATAGCTAGCTTCCAGAGTCAAAACTGACATGGCTTTGGCATACTGTAATCATCATCGTCTTGTTTTAATTCGATATAAACAAAAAGTTTTTCCTATTCTTTTGTACCCTTTGCTTAATGAGAAACTGGATACTGAATAGGCATTGATTTGAGTTTCTGAAATATGAACACGATGTACTATCATAAAATCCAGAAGCTTGTGATTACCATTATGAACAATTTGAACATGTCTCATTATCATCATATTGGGTCATAAACAATCATAAAGGACACGTTTCCATCTGATGACAAAGCTTAAAGATTTCCTAGAAACTAGAAACTATGAATCAGTTTTGAGGTTTGCTCTGAAAATCAAATACGAGAAGCTTATATGACTATGAACAAAGAGACATCAACTGTAACACAATGCGTCTTTTAAGTAAGGGAAATAAACCTGACAACCAGATGCCCTGAAGGAACTAAAATCATGATGTCCCACAAGAATTTTGCATGCTTCCTGCTCAAAAGAATAGATTTAGAAGTTAAAAGAACAGATCAAGCACAATTTCAAAATTTCAGTTGCTGGAAATACTCGCAAACCTGCATAGAAATGAGATCTAGTTTCTCTTGAACATGCCAAGTTCGGTCTTTCTCAAAAGTTGACAAAGGCTCTGGTCCAGATGACAAGCGGTAGAAGTACCTAAAAGTGTTTCGTTTTTCACCATCTCAGGCATTAAACTTATTATCAGGTGCATGATTTGAATAAATAATTGAACCACAGATTAAATGGTCTTACAAACAGCATCTTGGAGACGGTATACTAAAGAAAAGAAACCATGAGTTTAAAACGTAGAGTGTCTTACAGAAGCATAAATCCTAAGAATTTATACAGAACAAATTTCTAAGTATGTATCGGTAAATTGTTTCACCTGGATTTCCAACCAAATATTACTATATGTTCAGGCTGTGTATTGCTACTATTTCTACAAACAGAAAATGACAATATTTCATAATACCTACGTGCGCTCTTGGGCTTTGAACCTTGCATGGAAATCGGTGGGAACACATCGAACATCTACGACCATAATATCACCTTCATTTTTCTGAGGAAAGAATGCAAAAAGAAAGTCATATTTGCTCCAGACTAGTGCAAAAAGAAGGCCAGAAAATGTGAACATTAAGACTGGTTGTTTTAAGCATGCAACTTCATATTGTGTCTCATTTTGATTATTGAAAACAGATGTCGAACCCAACTCCTATACACAGATTAATCTAACCCCCATGAACATTACAGCACATGACTGTACAAGAACAATGTATTCAAGACACTCGCCTAAGTGTAAGTGAGGTGTGAAAAAATGAATCTTGCCCTTCAACCCCTCTCACTGAGGTAATAAGCATGCTTAACTTATCGTGTTTGTGAATTGGGCATCACAGAGGTAATAAAGGCAGAGTTTGAAGATGTATATTGAAGATTAAAAACCTGGCAAGCATACTCAAACTAGGTTGAAGTTGTATATTAAAGAATCAGAGATTATTCAATGCTGCCAAACAGGATAATTTGGCAAGCACTTGGCATCCAATTTTGGGATTCAGAAAAACCACAGAAACATTACATGATATCGATCTACATAAGATAGGTACATTTGCATATAAGATTGTGATAAAAAGATTAAAATGCCCATCATTGGCCTAAACAGGAAACTAAAGGTAGAGTTTCAAAACGTCACAAGTCTTCCAACAAACAGATTATAACCAAACAAGACACTGAAGCTAAAACTTTAAGGATAAAGATGCTTCACCTGTAGGAAATGGTTTACGGCCCTTTTAACAACTCCTGGATCATGAGGTGGTAACTGCACTTACATATGCTCAAAAAAGGGCAATTAGATAATTAAAATATAAATCCAGGAACTTACGGCTCTATTTCACTAAATATGATAAATAAATGAAAAAAATAACACAAGAGAAACTTCGATTCACCCCAGATGAATACATTTGCGGACATATTTGAACGCAAAATACCACAAATGAGTGAGAGGAAGAGAGAGGGAGAAAGAGACAGTACTATTGTTTCAAAAAGTTTTCAAAAGTTATGTTTTTCTCCAACTACCGAAACAGAAGTACCCAGAAACATTTAGATTTCTGCATTAAGGTAACACTAACATTGGCGCACATACAGCATGCATTCAGAATAATAAAGTGATATCACAAAAGACTTTGTGGAACATACCACTTCACCAGGCTTCCTTTTGCTAATTCGTTCAACATCAACATGGCATACATTTGATAAGGCATGTACTCCTGCATCCTAAAATTGTTGAAACTAAGCCCAGAAAAATACACCAAATGGGGAAAAATGCAGAAAAACTAAGTAAATAAGCCAATCTATAACGGTTGTTTTTCAGTATTCTTAATACAACTTTATACATTCTTCGATTTTAGTCACATTGAAGTGCTGAAAATAAACTATTAGGAAACACAGTAATTAAGCAGCAGAAACTTACAGTTCTACTTGACAGGGAAATCTGTACTGGCTGGCCAATGAATTTTTGAAAAGCATCCTACATTTAATATTATACCAATCAAAACCAAAGCAGTTTGGTATATTGTATTGTATATCACACAGCTCGTCTCATGATAGTTTCTCCCAGGGAGGAAAAAAAAACCTCAAACCAAGACATCAATGTAATGTTAGGATTTATAATATTTTAGGGATAACCAGAATCTCGGTCCCCCTAAAAGCTGCATTCTCTCCTTTCCATTCTCGGACATTCAATTCAACCTTATCCCTAGAACCATGAAAAACAGAATCTTCAACTTTCATTAATGTGTTAACTATGACTAAAAGTCCAAGTATTGCACATACAGCTAAATCATCTAGAGTTGTTAAAGGACTTCAGGCGTTATTTGCATATAATTCAAACAAGAAAAACTAAAATGTAATGCCTAAATTAACAAACTGCAGCAAATTAGCCTTCAAGAATGATATAATATCTACATTTTAGCAAATCAGCATCTATAATATGCTGAAACAAGGACCGTTTTTCCCTAATTATCAAACTCTAGGGCCTGTGAACCAAATTCTGCATTTTAGAGTATTGATACAAAACATCTCATGCCAGCCATTTCAGAAATTCAATTCAGAAAATGAAGAAAACAACAATATTGGTCTAAACATTCTAGCTGTATGAATCAAAACCCCACAAGCACCCAAATCAACTGGAATGATCAGAGCAAACAAAGATATTTTTCTTAAAGTTTCTATTTTTGAGAAAACGGAAAAGAAAACGTAGACAAAATAACAACCTCGAGAACCCCAACTACAGTTCGGACATTGAGCTGCTTCTGAGACCCAGCAAAACGTGTACCTATATATTCAACAGCAACCACGTATCGCTGAACTCTACTAGGATTGAGGCTCATCGACTTGGCAACTTCCCCTTCTTCCCCGTCCCTCCAATCTTCTTGGGCTCTGGGGACTTTCGATGGCCTTTGAAGGGTTTCAGAAACAGTAGAATCCAGAGACTTACAAGGGCTTTCCGACATCAGGCGTCGAGTGTAATTTAAAAATTTTCTTCTGATAAATCACTTTCTCGTCCTCCAAACAGCAGCAAGCGAAAGTTTCCGTTCAAGTACATACAGTGTACAGACTAGGAAACGAGAGGGTTTATCAAGGTTTTAGATTACGTAGTAAGGCCCATGTCTCTTCGATTGGTCCATGTTTAGGCTTAGTTCTCTATTTGGGCTGTCTTATAATCTGTCAATTTTTCAAAATGAACACGAAACAGACCGCAGAGCGCGCTCAAACAACTACTCCCGCCAGCTTGGAACTGACCTTTTCGACAATAGAAAAAAGACCAAGAAGGCAAGAACACAACACACGGTCGGAAATGGATAATTTTCTAGTATTCATCATCCTTATCTATACAAATAATATGTAAAAAACTCATGTAACGTAACGTGAGGCATCAGAAATCAGCTGACTAACAGAAACTAATTGTAAAAGCGCGTGCATTGAACTTGTCCAAAGCTTCACCTAACAAGAAACTCCATGAAAATTTTCAACATGAAACAGCCTTGCAAGAAAAGTAGCCAGCCTACCACCCAACTCAAATACTTGTGTAACACTATATGTATATGGTTCAATCTTCTGTCTCTTAAAAATTCACAAACTCTGTATTGCCCTTGACCCACAAAAATGTCTCAGATCAGATCAAGACCCACCTCTTTGACACAACCAACAATACCTGAGGCATCAGCTACAAGCTCAAATCCTGAAACCCCGAAATCGCCATCAAAACCACCAAGCTTCTCTCAACAAGCGATTTCAAAGACCTTGACGAGCACAGCCAACCTAGCTAATCTTCTCCCAACAGGGACGCTCTTAGCCTTCCAGCTTCTAACACCGATATTTACCAACAATGGGGTGTGCGACTCTGCTACTCGGCCAATGACCCTTTGCCTGCTAGCCCTTCTTGCAGCGTCTTGCTTTCTCGCTTCATTCACCGACAGCGTGAAGGGAGGAAGAGATGGACAAGTATACTATGGTCTGGCAACTTCTAAAGGGCTGTTCCTATTTGATTGCCCTGACCCTGAAGGTTCAGGTTTGCCAGATTTGAGCAAGTACAAGATCCGGTTCGTCGATGTGGTTCATGCAGTTTTGTCAGTTCTTGTGTTCATTGCGACGGCTTTGAGGGACAAGAACGTAGTGAATTGCTTATACCCAACACCTAAACATGAGACTCAGGAGGTATTAGACATTTTCCCAATCGGGGTTGGGCTGATTTGCAGCTTAATGTTCGTGATCTTTCCAACCAGAAGGCATGGAATTGGGTATCCTGTAACGCCTGGCAAGTCATGATCTTTCTTTGTTCTTCGCAATAGATGGGATTAGGAATTACATTTTCTCAGATATTCTGTTTCAAATTCAATCCCCTTTATTTTGTAAATGAAACATATTGCATTTGTTAGCAACAATAATATAAAATAAAGTTTCATAATGCAATTTTTAGGAACAATAATATAAAATAAAGTTTGTTGTAATTGGTTCAACAGAGAGTTATGCGTTCGGGAAGGATGAATCGTTCCCGAAAAGAAATTTATTGATTCTCTCCCAGTTAGTTGGACATTAGGTACGATGATTTACTTTACGGGCGAGGTCTCTAGTTCAAGTCTAGGATGACCCGACTCTACCAAATAAAAGAATAGGCGAAGCATTTGACTCATAAGTTTTTAGTTTAAGTTTTTCAAATTACCATTGATTAAAATATTTGATCACTTCAGCGGGTTTAATTATTAAAATTTTGAACCATTTAATTTTTCAGTTTGATTTAATTTTTTTGTTCGATTTACTTTAATAATTTTGTTGTTAAAAACGAATCAATTTGTTAATAAATATGTCAATTTAAACATATTTAAAATTATTTAATTTTATTTAATATTTAGTCGATTTTATTATAAACAACCTTTTAGAATTTAAAACTCCGGCATTATTAGTTTAATATGTGTTCTAACTTTTAAAACATTGTAAACTACGATCTTTTGATTTTAAAATTTTTAATTTTTAAATAAAAATAATATTGTTTTAAAAAATAAATTAAAATGATATGATTTTAAAAAAAATACCCACCAAGAAATAACAAAGAAAGGCGAAAAATACTTAATTTCAGTTTCATAACTTCTAACAAACTTTTCGAAACCAAATTGAGCCCGAATTCATCTCCACTTTTACGGGATCTACTCATCAACATGCGATTACCGTCTTTTTATAATTGTATCAAAACGTGAATATCTTAATATTCCGAGTAACTTTAACTTTATTTTCATATTCAAGTTGAATTCAAATCTAATTAATTTAAATTTAATTTATTAATTCTGAATCAAATTTTATAAAATTTTATTCAATTATATATTAAAATAATTTGTTAATGATTTTATTTTTTAAAATTGATATATTTTTATTAAAATTTTAACCTCTATCCAATCAATTCAGTTTAAAATAATTTTAAATATATATATGATGACTTTACTTCTTTTCTGTATTTTAATTCAAAGTAAAATATATGACACCTTTATAATTTTTTTTATCAAATATCCAGATAAATAAATAATAACACTTAGAGTTAGAGCAAGTTGGAATTTCTCTTTTTTTTTCTTAAAATCTTTATTTTGTAAATTAAGACTGAAAGATAAAAATTTTTATCAATAAACTGCATTATTTATTTAAAATTTTATATTATAAGACCACAATTAACAAGAAAATAATTTTAAAAAATTATGTAGAAAATTATCTATAGGAATATAATTGAAATGTATAAACACTTAGGTTATGTTTTGGTGGACGTAAGGTTTTTAATGGAATGAAATGAAATATAATAAAATGAAATGATTTATAACAAAATAGAACGTAAATAAATGTAATATTAAAAAATTATTATTTAGAAGAGATGGAATGGTTCACAATGTAATATAATGTAATGTTGTTTAGATAAAAAGTTTATAATATAATATAGTATAAATTTATTTATTATTTTATTTCATCTTAACCTTCTGTTTTTTTTTAATTACAAGGGAAAAAAGACAAAACAAATTACACTCTGTAACTCTCTACTACAGAGTTCCGCGGTAGAGCGCTCCTTTCATATCTTGGTGTATGAAATTCATAACGCTCAACGGAGGCTTCTAAAGAATATGCAATCTTGAGTAGCTAGTCTAGTCTTGAGTAGCCAGTTTATCGGCACACTGGTTCTTTCTCAATAGATATGCTGAAATTACACCTCTTATGTTTAGCGGATTAACTCTCGGGTACCTGCTATTAAATGATTATGGTCAATTATAACTATATTTGAAGAAGAAAGAATGTTGATAACTTATAGTGAATCTACTTCAACGACCACGCGTTTATAACCAAGTACTCATATAAACGTAAGGCCCGAATGCACTCATTAGAATTATGTAGCCAAAGACAAGCCCGTTCCAATATTTTGGAGGAATCCACCACATCATTAACCCTGGTATTTTTTTTATAATAAGGAAAGAGATTAATTACAAAATGAGCTGCGGGAAACAGGTTTCCGAGAGATCCTCTAAAAGGAGAGTGCGACATCCTAAAGGTGAAGTATCAAGAAAAAAAGTTCCTAAATCATATTGCCCCGCATAATCGGCTAACCAATCGGCACATCTGTTACTCTCGCGAAATATATGTCGAGGTATTACCGTCCAGTTCCAAGTAAGCAGTTCGTTGATGCTGTGAAGTATGAGATTGGATGTCATAATCCGTCTTGCCAAGGAAGAAATGAGATTGATTACCGCCATCGAGTCTACCTCCAATTCGATGCGACGATGACCAAGATTCCACGTGATCGTGAGCCCTGTAAATATGCCCCAGAGTTCGGCAGACATTGGTGAGCACCATCTGAGGTTCTGTACGAAACCTCCGAGTCAGTTGCCGATACTATTCCTTAGAATGCCTACTGTTGTGGCAGATACCAAGGATGGTTTGCACGCTCCGTCTGTGTTTAACTTGACTCATCAGAGCTGTGGGGTGCACCATTTTGATTGGCGGGCCTGCCGAGAGCGATATCTCGTGTCTGGTGAGCCATGCCAAGTAGTGGATTGTTGAATCTGAGCTGCAAAAGAAACAAGAATAGAAGTAGGTGAGGTCGGCCAAGTGAACTGATCATAAAAAAGGGTCATATTACGCCATGTCCAAAGGAGCCAACACGTGGCTCCAAACAATATCGACCAAT
>JANSVA010000217.1:2246145-2257548 GCA_025504915.1 Erythroxylum reticulatum
CCAATGATTCGTATATTGTCATTAGCCCTTAATTACTTCAAATAATTAATAGAAAAAAAGGACTTTTTGTGTTTTAATTGCTTTAAATATTTTTAATAAAAACTACTTTCAACAAAAAATACCATATGATTATTTATTACATATAGAATAATGTTGTATCATTATTTCATTTTAATTTTAATAGTATCTTTTGTTAAAATAATTTAATAAAATATCTATTTTTAGAATAATTTTAAATATTACAATGTATATTTTTTATATTTTTAAAATTATACATGTAATTCCAAAGCATCCATATAAACTTAAAACATTAGGATGAAATTAAAAATATACATATCAAAGTATGGGAAAAATAAAAGCTAATAGCTTCTTCTAAAATATGTTTATAGTCAAAATATTTAATTAACTATAGTCAATCTTAATACAATAAAAGAGTTTAAAAAAGTAGAACGAACATAAGAAGGTTTTGATATATCGTGTCAGTAAATATAACGGAAAAACTAATGTCGGGTTAGAATTGAAAAAAATAAAAATTTGAACATTTTGATGTCACATTTTAAAATTCGAGTTATAATTTTAAAATTAACAAAAGATTGAGATTTTTTTATAATTAATCGTGTATTTTTTAAATAAAATTTTAAAATTTTTATGAATTGGCTATGACATTAGTTTATGTTGATGATGTATATATTATTTTAATCAATCAAAGTAGTGATCAACTTTAAAATATAAAAGTTGGTAACATTAACCAAAAGCTTGTTTGACTAATTAAATATTTATAAGAGAAAAGATAAAAATGAGTTTCTTATGATTTAAGTTGTCATTACCAAGTCTCGCAATAAGACGAAATCTGATTGTATACAGCTTTATTCATATATAGTAGAGAGATTGTTTCTAAGATAAGTAATTATTATAAATCTCTTTATCAATTAAGAGTAAGACTTCGTACTTCTGGACTTCTTCATCACACTCAGTTTGAAGTCTCGAAATAAGATGAAATCTGGTAATATACAGTTTTATCCCTATATAATAGAGAGGTTGTTTCTAAGATAAGTAATTATTGTAAATCTCTTTATCAATCAGGAGTAAGATTTCGTAATTATGGACTTCCTCAGATCTCTCAATTAACCAAAATTTTAATGAATTGTTGTTATTAAATAATTAAATTTTTTTAGTTATTTTTATTGTTATTTTTAAATAAAAATAAAAATAATTTAAATTTATAAAAATATTTTTATAAAAATAAAAAATATTTTTTAAAGAACGAATTAATATTATAAAATTGAGTAAATTTAAATTTTATTTTATAATTTACCCAATATATTATAGCAAACGAACGTTTGAAATCTCATGTACCAACCGGACATGCTCCTATTCCAAGTGCGTTGTATCAATCACGTACTAAATATCTTAATAACTTCAAAAAATGGTTGGACAAAGAGAAACAGAGAAGGAAGATTACACGTACGGACTTGGTCTCTTCTAATGGCGGAAGTATACAGGCTGCATACAAATGGATGATTCATTTGGTGAGAATCTTTATTTCTTATTTATTAAATATCAGTTTGGCGGGTTCCACCTTCTCGCCATACTCTCAAGAACTCTTCTTTTTTCTTTTTCTTCAATGATTAACTCTTTGCACATATCCTTTTTTTGATATTGACTTTCTGTTTAACGTGCTTAGTGCAAGCTAAGACAAAGATGGATTTTTGGTAAGTGGTCGTTGTTTCTTTGTTAGAACTGCACAACGAAAGAATATACTGAACTGGAAGAGACAAAGTTGCATTGCTTTCATCGTCAAACCTTGGGCATGGTACTGTAGATAACAGCACAGAGTTTGATCTTGGAGGATTTTTTTGACAGAGTTCGTTGGAAGGTGGTGTTGATGATTGTGATGATATGAAAAGGGTATTTTTTTGTTTTCCAAGTTAGAAGCTGAGAAATGGGCTCAAAAGCTCTGGTTTTTCTGATTCTTTCTTTCATTCAAGTTTGTGCCATTGGAGCACAGACCAACGGTGACGACGGTAAGTGAATTCAGCTACTCAACTCTTGTGTTTCGTGGGTTCATTTTCTACTTTCTAGTTTCCTCTTTTGAATATTGGATAAGGGTATTCTTCTTCATGAACATAGGAGAACAGATCAGTGTCCTTGGCTTCTACTTTTAGATGGAGCAGGGGACATCTGATGTGCTCTTAACTGGGTATCAACATGTGTTTTTTTCTTTTTTTTGGTTTTCAGGTCGACAGTACACCTTTTTGACCCAGTTAGATCTTATAGAGGATAGGATTTGTTATCAGATTCAACCATAAGAGAACATAGTAGAACCATAGACTAGGATTCAGCTGCAATATGACCTTTTCCTTCTGATTTTGTCCCAGAATGTCTTGCTTAGATCCCAGTGAATTTAGGGCTATACCATTTCAGTTTAATGTTAGATCCTCAGTGCATCTAAACTGACTTTACTATGGTTTATCTTCTTTTGAATATGACGATACAGTTGCTAAGCTAAATGCTCTCAAAGATATATGGGACAACACACCTCCTAATTGGGTAGGAACAGACCCTTGTGGAAGTAACTGGGATGGAATACAATGCAGCAATTCACGTGTGACTTCCATGTAAGTCATCTGCAATTTTCAGTAACTGAATTTTATTTTTTTAACTTTGTTTGAGGTTTCCACATTCATCTTTCTCTGAGTTCTTGCAATGATTCAGAACACTGTCTAGCATTGGATTGAAAGGTCACCTGTCTGGAGACATCTCATCCTTATCCGCTCTGAAGATTTTGTACGTCTACGGTTTGCTCTGTTAACTTTTCTGCTTTGCATCTAACTAGTTCTAGTCCAAGTATAATGAAACCTTCTCTGTTCAATTGCTATTTTGTTACAGGGATCTATCCTATAACAAGGATTTGAAAGGACCTCTTCCAGTAACAATTGGGAATTTGAAGCAGCTAACTAATTTGTAAGGCACAGATCATTGAGCAGAAATAGTTTGATGCAAGATTTCTTATGCCAATTGACATTGAGTGTTACTTTTATTCTTAGGATTTTGGTTGGTTGTGGTTTTACTGGTCCAATACCTGACTCAATAGGCTCGCTGCAGCAGCTTAGATTTCTGTAAGGTTTTTATATTGTAATGTTGTGGTTAGTTTATCATATTAACGTGGAAATGTCCAATTTCGAGTTGACCATATTTTCCAATTGTGCTTTGTTGGACTGCAGATCTTTAAATTCTAATGGCTTCGCCGGACGAATTCCTCCTTCAATCGGCAGCTTATCAAACCTATATTGGTTGGATCTAGCTGATAATCAGCTTGAAGGACCAATTCCAGTCTCCAGAGGCTCCACACCTGGGCTTGATATGCTAGTTAATACAGGACACTTGTATGTCTCAGATTATCATAACACATCTCCTTGAATTTCAAACACTAATCTTTGTTAAAATTTTCTCAACAGTCATCTTGGAAAGAACAGACTCACGGGTACAATCCCAGCTCAGCTTTTCAACTCAAGCATGTCACTCATACATGTGTGAGTATCTTGCTTTGTTTCCTCATTGTATGTAATATTGAATTTAAACTTGACTCTGTGTTTAAGAACCTGCAGTCCATTTTGCAGTTCCAACAGTGAATTTTCTCAGAAAATAAAGAGTATCAGGTTCTAAAAAGATAAAATTGATCTTAAAATGTGATCACTTTTCTGAAACTTTTCAGCTTTCTAGCTTCTTGTGCACCCAATTTCAAGAACACAAAAATGAAAATAAACAGTACAGAGAATGCTTCTCTATACAATATTTTTCATTGCTCAACTTTAAAGGAACAAGTTTACATCAAATGGACCTTAACTAGTCCAACTTGCTGATAACTGATAAAATTTACAATTAAATTAACTAGAACATGAAACTAAATTCAGCTTCAGGTTTCTAACAGAAACTATCCGGTACCAACAAAATTTTCTGTGATGTCAAAATACATCAACTTCAAATAATGTAACCATTTTTTTTCATAGATTCAGCTTCCTCCTCTTTTTCTTTTCTTGGTAGGCTTTTCGAAGACAACAACCTCAGTGGCGGTATTCCTTCTAGCATTGGGCAGGTCCGAACTTTGGAAGTTTTGTAAGTATCAAATGCCAGCTTAATTTGTGGAATCGCATGCTTAGATTAGTAATGTTCATGTTTTATAATGAATATATCATCTTTGCTGCAGAAGGTTGGATAGGAACTCATTAACTGGACCTGTTCCTTCAAACCTCAGCAATCTTAGTGTCAGTGAGTTGTAAGTTTGAATGTGGCTTTCATATGGTTCTACTATATATAGCTGGCACTTTAGCCTCAATTTTTGGTTATATTAAGGAACTCTGTTGCTGATCACTTCTCAGGATTTTGTCCAACAACCAACTATCTGGACCTATTCCAGATCTTTCTGCAATGCCTGTCCTCAGTTATTTGTAAGATTTCTCCATAATCTCCTTTGCACTTAAAACATAATATTTTTTATTTACTATCTGTCAGTGACAAATAGACGTATTTTCTACACAAATTCTGACCAACAACTGGTCTACAGGGACTTGAGCAACAATACTTTTGATGCAGCAACTTTTCCTCCGTGGATCTCAACCTTAAACTCTTTGACAACATTGTATGTCTTTCTTTATTTGTCTCTCATTCACATTGCAAGTACAGTAACAGACAATGCTGTTAATCCTTCCCGTAGTTTTGCCGATTACTTTTGACTTCTTCAAAAAGATACGAGGCTTAATTTTAAAACTCAAACTTAATATCTGAACATAAAGAAAGTAGTTTTTAATATGATATTTATATTCCTCAACAGTTTATTTCCTTTATGGCAGAATGATGGAACACACAAAACTTCAAGGTCAGGTTCCTCCTAATCTGTTCGGCCTTTCCAACTTGCAGACTGTGTGAGTACCAATTTATGTTTACTTGGGTAACATATAATTTTTCATGGATAAACATAATCACAGGAAAAAAGATTAATGAACTTAGGTCCTAGGTTGGTTGATTAAGAACTTCATGTGATATGACAGGATCCTTAATAACAACCAACTCAATGGCTCGTTAGTGTTGGGATCAAGCTTGAGCGACCAACTACAAATAGTTGATTTGCAAGACAATCTCATTTCTGATTATAAAGGCGGAAATCAAGTCACTGTCATGTAAGTTACATTCATGATTAATTTGCTTTCACCAAGTTGGTGATTCCAACGTTATAAGTAAGATCATTTTGTCTGGAAAGCCTTATTTTGCCAAAGAGATGGGAACCCATTTGTTGTTTCCTTGTCAAAACTTTGTGCAGACTTGCAGGCAACCCGGTGTGTCAGGAATCAGGAGCAACAGAAAATTACTGCACTGTTCCTCCACCAAACTCGTATGTAACAGTACCAAACAATTGTGTTCCTGCCCAGTGCACATCAAATCGGATTTCAAGTCCCAACTGCAAATGTGCATATCCATACACAGGACTACTTGTGTTCAGAGCTCCTTCATTCTCAGACTTGGGAAACCAAGCAATCTATTCGTCTCTCCAGCAGTCATTGATGAATTCCTTTACCGAGGTTCAGCTTCCAGTGGATTCAGTGTCTTTAAGTAACCCAAGAAAGGACTCCTCCGAGTATCTTGATATTGATCTTCAAATCTTCCCATCCTTACAAGATAGTTTTAATCGGTCAGCAATTTCTAGGATCGGATTTGTGCTAAGCAATCAGACATTTAAGCCTCCAAAGAACTTTGGTCCTTTCTTCTTTTCTGGTTATACTTATGTGCATTTTGCTGGTACGTATTTGTATAATTGCTTTGCTTGTTGCTCTTGTGATTAATAGACTTGGTTCTCAGTCTCCGTGAATCTCACAGGAGAAAATGGAGGGTCAAGCAAGTCAAGCACTGGCATTATTATTGGAGCTGGAGTTGGTGGTACTGTACTCTTGGTATTGTTGATCCTTGCAGGGCTTTATGCTTATCGCCAAAAGAAGAGAGCAGAAAAGGCAAATCATGAGATCAACCCTTTTGGTACGAATTACTAATTTTGTCTTGAAAGATTGAAACTTGGTTTCGGGTATCTTAAGTTTTAGGTGTTCGCACAGCAAATTGGGATAAAAACAACACAAGTGGCGGTGTTCCGCAGTTAAAGGGGGCCAGACGCTTCTCCTTTGACGAGCTCAAGAACTGCACCAATAACTTTTCAGAATCCAGTGATATTGGATCTGGTGGATATGGAAAAGTTTACAGAGGAACTCTTCCCAGTGGACAACTGATTGCAATAAAGCGAGCTCAACAGGGATCCATGCAGGGTGGCCTGGAGTTCAAAACTGAGATAGAACTCCTGTCAAGAGTCCATCACAAGAACCTCGTAGGCCTCCTGGGATTTTGCTTTGAGCGAGGTGAACAGATGCTTGTGTATGAGTTTGTGCCAAATGGTACTGTCAGAGACAGTCTATCAGGTATTTAGTTCTACTCGCAGCAAGCAAAAGTGAAGCTTTTTGGTCCTATTTGTTAGAACTTTTGCTAGAACTAGCTAAAAGGGAACGAGGCCTAGTTTCTGAATCACATTCTTGCAATTTTCTTCCATCCAAACAGGTCAGACAGGGATCAGGCTAGACTGGATAAGGAGACTTAAGGTAGCTCTTGGTGCAGCAAGAGGCCTGGCATATCTGCACGAGCTCGCAAGCCCTCCTATCATACACAGGGACATCAAAACTACCAACATATTACTCGATGAACGCTTAAATGCAAAAGTTGGAGATTTTGGTCTCTCCAAACTTTTGGGTGACACTGAAAAGGGACATGTGACTACTCAGGTCAAAGGGACAATGGTCAGTAACTTAACATTATTGCTTACATTAGATGATCATGCTACTACTATCCATGATGAGATTTTCCAAAGAAAATGAAGCACAAAGTGTGGTTCATTGAACATTTTGGATACTTAGATGTCATCTGCACTAGTCTTATAGTTACAGACAACTGCATCTACCTCTTTTCTAAAAGTTGCCGGAACTCTATCCAGCATAGGACAGTCTATTCTAATACCGTATTTTGATCCAGTACTGCACGTACTGGACGGTATGCATCCATCACCTGATATGATTGACTTAAAAATTTGTTGTATTCAATAGGGCTATTTGGATCCAGAATATTACATGACCCAGCAATTGACAGAGAAGAGTGATGTTTATAGTTTTGGAGTAGTTATGCTGGAGCTGATAACTGGAAGAAGGCCAATAGAGAGGGGAAAATACATTGTGAGAGAGTTGAAGACGACTATGGACAGAACAAAGGATTTGTACAATCTCCAAGAAATTCTTGATCCGGGTATTGGTTTGGACACCACATTGAAAGGTCTAACTAAGTTTGTGGACTTGGCATTGAAATGTGTAAAAGACTCAGGAGATGAGAGACCAACAATGGGTGAAGTGGTTAAAGAGATTGAGAACATCTTGGAGCTTGCTGGTCTAAATCCAAATGCAGAATCAGCATCAAGTTCAGCTACCTATGAGGAAGCTACAAAGGGGGCTTCCCATCCTTATAGCAAAGATGCTTTTGAGTATAGTGGAGGCTTTCCACCATCAAAGATTGAGCCACAATGAGTGTTGGGTGATTGTAAACTATAGTTTTGCACACTTTGTTAGCTTTAGAAACAACTTTGATCATATGTAAAATCTGTTGTTTTTCATTTTGCTGCTTTGATCATCTGTCCAACACTAAGTTCTGTTATAGAACAGAAGTGTTCCGTTCTGGAATCCTAAACATCTGAACTTGTTACGTTATGAATTGCTCATTCATAAACTACATTGATCTTCCCAGATTACAGTATTCATGAATACTGTGAAAGACCTCACATTCAAAAGGATTAAATTGACTCAGTTTATATCGTCTGATGGATTAAGTCTTAATTATAGAAAAAAAATTATTTAAGTATTTATATTTTTAATTGATTATTTGTTATAATCAAAATGATATTTTTTTGCTCTAACTTAATTAATGTTTAAATATATATTTCATTATTTAAATCTTATTGTAATTATATATTTACTTAATTTAACTACTATTATTTTTTAAAAAATATATATTTATTTACAAGTTTACATAATAATTAATTGTTTTTATTCAAATTTAATATTAATCTATCATATTTATATTTCATGAGTTAGATTAAAATTTCTTCTATAATAAATTAAATTTGAAATTTTAAAATTAGGTCATTTCATAAATAGAGTTAGATGTAAGTCTTAAGAATTCTAAATTCTTTTGACTTGAAGTTTAATTAAACTAATATCCACTAACTCATATACAGGTCTGATTCAGCTGTGAGCCAAGATGGAAGAAGTAGTCAAGCTGTAAACTTGGTGATTTGTGAAGTATAAGTTAAATCACAGGACTAGAGCATTTATAATGGTCCAATCACAGGACAAATAATTGAATTCATACAAATTACCATGGTGTGTGATTGGGGAAACCATGGATTGCTCATAAGATCATTGACTAATTATAAAAACTAAACAAACATGGAGATAATCATCACTTTCGATTATTTCTACACAACTAAGGAACAGTCGAACAGAGCAGAAGACTATGACTCTGATGTTTCTTGCATCAGGAAGCCATTGGCTTTCAGGCTCTCCACTGTTTCTCTCACAGCATCTTCAACTGGAGTGAAGACTAGTCCCAAGTTGAGTAGTTTCTTGGCTGCATCTTTGCAACTTGCCATACCTGGTTGAGTTTCCCCGTTAAACCTGTAATGCCATTGGAGGTAAGAACATGCCATGCTCTAAACCATAAAAGTTTAATCCAGAAAACAGAGACATGCTCATTTAGAGGGGCAAAACGAGAAGAAGTGCCATTGGAGTCCATTGAAGGAAAGGCAGATAAGAACAATGTTTGATGTTTTGCATGGTATCATTGACACTTACATGTCCCATTGAACTTGCATCATTGAAACCAGAAGATACCCATAAAAGGAATTCATACCTAATCTTCTGGGATTAACTCCTTTTCCGAGCTTGGAAGTGAAAGTGTCATTGGAGAAAGAGTTCATCTCTTCTCCATGATATTATTAATAAAGAATTTTCCTATAAGACCAGGATTAGAGACTGATTTGCATAAGGAATTCACTGCAATTCTACCTTTATGGCTAAGCCTGAATATTCTATGTTTCTCATAGTATATGTACAACTCCAATGGTGTAAAGGGTAGGTTTTGACAAATTTAATCTACACTTTTCTTCTTAGTTGTTAATTTTGAATGTTGCAAAACACAAGAGTGATTGAAAAATAGAAAGAAATCATGAACCTGTGAACTGGGAACTCAGGGAAAAGCTTGGAGACCCGATCAGCAAATTCACCAAACTGATAGATACCATTGGTACAGAGATATCTACCAGAAGCAGCAGGAGTTTCAAAAAGCAAAATTTGAGCTTTGGCCACATCTTTTACATGCACAGCTCCTAACCAATGGTACTCCTGAGTGTCATTGGAACCCTGCAACAACTGTTGCAACACTGCACAGCTTGCATTCAAACCAGGCTGTAACAATGGCCCTAGACACGTTGCTGGATGAATTGCCACCATATCCACTCCATTCTTCTCTGCAAATTCCAAGGCTGCTTTCTCTGCCAATGTCTTAGAGACTGGATACCACTTCTGTCACCACAGAACCATCGTCCAAATTGAGACAAAATTGAACAAACACTCGTTGAGGAAATTCTATCAATACCTGACGGGACTTGCAGTAGTCGAGATCGGTCCAGGAAGTTTCATCATAGGGCAAGTGAGATGGCCACTTGGGATTGGGAATCAAAGCGGAGATGGAGGAAGTGAGGACGACCCGTCTCACATTGAACTTCTTCGCAGCCTCCATCACGTTGAGGGTACCTTGAACAGCGGGCAAAAGGAGTTCCTTTTCTGGGTGTTTGGGGTCTTCCAAACTACATGGAGATGCCACGTGGAACACACCTTGACAACCCTCGACGGCTCTGGATATGGCGTCGGAGTCTAGAAGGTCAGCCTCAAAAACTCGCAAGTCGACGTGTGCTGCGGCGGGGAGGTTCAACAGGTGGGAAGAGTCGGAGCCAGGGTAGACAGAGATGTGGATGGTGGTGTAGCCACGTTCCATCAAAGAAGCAACGACCCATGAGCCGATGAAGCCGTTGCCTCCGGTGACACACACAGCTTCTTTCTTGTTCATCGTCATACTTCAGATTCTACAAATTCTTCTTCTTCTTCTTCTTTTCTTGTTAACGTATGATCGTGATTATTATGATAATTAACCACAAATAATAAAATAATTATCGTCAAATTCGGAGATTTGGATAAGGTTTGTTATTCTCAGGAGTTTGTGTATCATCTAATTTAATAATACATTCTTTAAATCTTTTAAATATAAGAAAAAAGTCCTTACTTATAATAATTTCCCAATTTTAGCTCGAGTTGGCCGATTCACGAGCAGGCCACGGTAATTCGGCCCGTGACTCGACCAAAACAAAAAAAAAAGTCATTTTACAATTAAATCAAATGTAAGGACGAGTTGGCCAACTAAGGACGGGTCAACCAGCTCTGTAAATAATTAAGACTTGCCCAACTTGATCTGAAGTGATCGACCCGATCCATTAACATTCTTATTTTATATAAATAATGACTCTGTCATTTCAAAATTATAAATAATTAAGGCTTATCCAACTCGATCTAAAGTTAATAGGTTCGGTTTGAATGATGAGGCAGTCAAAGTAGGGGATAATATTTCTACGGTAGCGGGCTAATTCGGGATTATCAAGGGCGGTGGCGCGGCGGATTCCTGCACAACATAGGAAGGGGATCTCTCCTTACTGCGGAACTCTGGGGAGTCCACTCCGGTCTCAACCTGGCTTGGGCGCTTGGATATAGGAGGGTCATAGTGGAAGTCGACTTTCTCGAGGTTATTAACATCTTCTCCTTTTCCAATCCAGTTCTAATTGATGATACTCTTTTGGTGGCAGGCACACAGGGACTTCTACTTTGTGGCTGGGAGGTTCAATTGCAGCACGTGTATCGTGAAGGGAACCAGATTGCGAATTGGATTGCCTCTTTTGCAGAATTTCTAAGCCTAGGGCTGCACATTCTTCAAGAACCCTCGCGGGACTGTCCGAGGACCCCTCCTTTGAGATCAACAAGGTGCATTATACCGTCAAACCCTGCGTTAACTAGGGTGCTTTTGTTTTGTTTGTACTGTTATTTGTCTTGTCTTCTTCCCTTTCAGTTAAAAAAAAGGTTCGGTCCGAATTGATTAAATTTTAAACTAAAATTAGACTTTTTAAAAATGTTAGTATTTACTTATATTATAATCCATATAAAAGATTTGGTTAGATATATTTTCATTTATGTTTTATATGATTTAAAATTATATAATAATTAA
>JANSVA010000217.1:2263596-2294044 GCA_025504915.1 Erythroxylum reticulatum
TTGGCTGGATAATTTTTATGCTTGGTTGGAGAGAAGGGATAATGTAGTGACCTAAATTATTGTTTTCTGATAGCATCGTGCTGTAGGAGAAACCCTTGAAGTAGAAAATCAGTGAAATGGAAACAGAATGGATTGGAGAAACAGAGAAATAGATGAAGAATTCCTAGAGAATTAGGATGAATAATGGAGAAATACAATCAGATTAGGGAAGAAAGCAATAAAACAGAAGTATGATTGAGAAGAAACCTTGGAAGAATCAGGGATATAAGGAGGCAAGAATTCAAGTCTATATCAATAGCCAAAGTGATTAATGACACCTTCATAACAATGATGTTTCTACTATTTATAATATGTTTAAATATTATTCTAATATTTAGTATAGATAAGCTATCAATTCAAGTAAGACAATATTAAGAGTTAAAGTTCTAAGCAAAATTATAACTGAAACCTACTTCTAATATATGTCAAATATAGCTACTGATGAGATGGTCTGCATCACGTTGCCATGAGCTTATTGATCTTTTCTTTTGTATAGTGCTTCCATGGTGACTGGTAGGAAGATGTGCCGTTCAAGGAACATGAATATCTGTTTTTTGCCAAAGTCTTTTTTTTTTCCCCATTTTCTTGTGGAAATTAGTCATTCTGCCACTGTCTATATCTAAAACAACACCTTCCTGAAGAATGTGTACTGCCTACAACTGTAAATTATGAGAATCTCTTCGCTATTACTAATTTTATTTCACTAAGTTATGCCTGGTGATTAGGTTGCAAAAGCTAGGCGTAGTATGACACATGCAGAAGTAGTTATAGCAAGACGGGCAGTGGAAGAAGGACGTGGTTTGGTTGTCATCGTGAATAAGATGGATCTTTTAAAAGGATCGTCATTTCAAAAGGTCAAGGAAGCTGTTCCTGTAGAAATTCAGACTGTTATACCCCAGGTTAGTCAAATGTAAATTATAGAGTTGCCTTTCAGTTGCTGAGACACTCAGTGTTCTTACTCCTTTAAGTTGCCTTTTATGTGCAAAAGGCTTTTCCTATTTAAAATATGAAAATGAACAGTGCTTTTGCACTAGCTTTGTTATTCACTTGCATCCATGAACTTTTGCAAACATTTACATATAAGATACAATTACGACGAGGACATACCAGTCTGGGAACTGAGACGTAATTTTTTGTGCCAACCAGAAATCTTTGGATTTCCTGTCAAATATAAGGGAAATACAGAAAGTTTTGATGGGATATTGTGAAGAAACTTGAAGTTGCATTTTTCTGAAGAAATATAAGCTTCATCAATTATGTTTTTCTGCATCATAGCTTTTTCATTTGCGGTAATGATTAGCTAAAGCATTCATAATGCATTCTAACCAATTAAAATTACTTTCTTGGGTTTAGCTCATATTTTGAAGTAAAGTGTACGATCATGAGAATAAAAAGGTCATAAATGAAGATGGAATTGGGTTGAGAAAACTGGATGTGAATAATAATGTGGTTTTCCCTGCAGGTAACGGGGATACCAGTAGTTTTCATTTCAGCATTAGAGGGTAGAGGCCGGATGGCTGTCATGCATCAGGTGATTGATACATATGAAAAATGGTGCTTAAGGTTGTCGACAGCACGGCTCAACCGTTGGCTGCGTAAAGTCAGTTAAACTCTCGTCTCTTCATCTCAACTATCTGACCATCCAACTGTAGTTTATGTCTTTAACTGTATCTACCTTCTTACTTCTCCAGGTTATGAGTAGACATTCATGGAAAGACCAAGCCGCACAACCAAAGATCAAATACTTCACGCAGGTGAAGGCCCGACCTCCTACTTTTGTTGCCTTCATAAGCAGCAAAAAACTGCTCTCAGATACGGACCTCAGGTTCTTAACAAAGTCTTTGAAGGAAGACTTTGACTTGGGTGGAATTCCGATCCGGATTATGCAGCGTTCTATTCCTAGACAAACAGGATGCAGTGGTGAAAAGAGCAACACCCCAGGAGGAAGGAAGTGCGAGAGGGTTATGTCTGATAAGAGAACTGCTGCTGCTGCTTAAACACAAGCTAATTTTAGTTCAGTGAAATATGCACTTGACCAAACTTTGTGGTACGAGGTATGAAGTTGTTGGTTGAATCCTGAGATTTAGAGGGATAAGAGTAGTCCCAACATCCCAAGCTAGAAACAGGGTTGATGCAAGGGTGGAACTATCAGTTCAGTTGTTCCTGAAGAGCAGGAAGTAGATGCTGCTAGGGAATCCTAATGTTTAGTGATTCTCTTGGGGATTGGCAATGTGCCGGGCCTTTCGGGTATGGTCCGCTGGCTTTGGGCCAGGTCGATCTTAGACCCAATTGACATCCCTAGATTCTCTTGCTTGTAAGATGTGAAATTCAGAATGTAATCTATTCCTCACCAAGTTTTAGGCTTACTATTTTGAAACTTAATAGCTTTTCTTTTGTTATTTGTCTATATAATTAAATTGATTTAAAAACTTTCTATTTTTAATTTTATTTGTATTTTCATCTTCTTTGGATCCTTTCTATTTTTTAATATATTTTTTGAAAATATGTTTAGTAATTAAAAAAGGAGATATTTTTAGAAAATAAGTTATAAAGAAGAAGAATCTCTTTTAAGAAAGGAAACAAATCAAGTAATTGTTTTTACTATTATCATATTTAGTGTGAAAAAAGAATATCAATACAGAAATTAATCTTCAATATACACTTAAAATATGAACATTTTAAAAAATTTATATGAAAACATTAACATTTTATGTCACCAAAAAGGAAATTTTATCATTATGTTACATTTTGATTGAAATATATGTTTCTATCGAACATTATATAAACTTAGGGAGGACAATGAGCCTGTTGCAGGGCCGGGACTAGACTTGAGGCAGCCAAGGCTCGAGCTTGACTCGATCTGTCCCAATTCATTTTTTAAATTAAAATGTCAAAAATAATGTTATTTTGTTAATAACTATTGGGTCTTGGAATTGACCTTAGTCAAATATGAATTTTTCAAAAAAATTGGACTCAAGTTCGGTCCATCGAAACATGGCCCATTAACTTAGACCGGGCTGGTGTAAGCCCGAGGCCTATTGTCATCCCTGTATACAGATATAGTTATCAATAGTGACATTATGGAAAGGATTGCACATGTGCGGGAGATTTTGATTTTCTGATTTGGAATTTAAGTTGAATTAAAATCTTATAAGTCATTGAAAATGACTCTTCAACAAAGTTATATGACACGAAGAGTAAGACATGTAAATAATAAGACAAAATAACCTACTTAAATTATTAAATTATGAATTATCTTTTTTTAAATCAATTTAAGTGGCAATCTAAAGAAAAATAAAAAAACAAAAGAAAGGAATTAGTGTTTTAATTTCATAATTAAATACTAAAGAATAAAACTGACTAAAGATGAAATAAAGTTAAAAAATTTGAAATATAAGTAAAAAAATATCCTTACTAATTTAAATTTTAATTAAAAAATAAATTATTAAATAAAAATAATTGATTTATTTTAGTTTATATGAATTGATTAATTCACTAAAAGTCACTTATTTTTAACGATAAAAGTTATTAAGGTAAATCGAACTGAAAAGTTAAAAACGGAACAAAAAAGTTGAACAGTTCAAAACGGAACAAACAATTAAAAATGATGATGATGATGATGATGATGATGCATATTTGTTTTTTGTTCTTATTCTCAAAGTTTTCAAAATCAAGCTGGAATTTAAACCGGTAAGGTAAAATGTTTAAAATTTAAAATATCTAATCGGTACTAGACAATTATAAAACTTGTTAAAAATTAAATAAAATTAAAGAATTTGAAAATAATTAAAGAAACTTATTTTTACTTGTCGAAAACTTTAGGATTTAATTAAAAATAAGATTGCTAATTAAAAATTTATCGTTTATTTTGATTTATGAAAATTTATTGATTTATGAAAGTTGACCAATTAATTAATAAACTGATCAGTTTTTTACAATAAATATTATTAAATAAACCAAACTAGAAAATTAAAAATTGAATACAAAAGCTTGTCGATATAAAATTTTTATCATTAAATCAGTTCAGATTTTTAAAAAATTCTCATTTTTCAAGTACCGTGTTAAACATAAGGCTAAATTTAATTGAAGGTTTTTTTAACGAAATGAAACAAAATGTAATATTATTATATCGTTTAAAAGAATAGTTATAATATAACAAAATGTAATGAGTTAGAAGATGAGGTTTTTATATTACATCTCATTCTACTATAAACAGTAAAAATAAGAGATCTCTAATTTGGAAGGACAAATAACATTTTACTATATTACATTATGAACTCTTCTTTCAAATAATATTTTACTGCGAACCATTTCATATTACCATCCGACCAAACATGGCCTTCTTTTTATTTTTATTTTCATTATAATATAATATAATATAACATAATGATATTCAAACCACGGCTCTTTCTGTGTCTGGCTCTTATTTTCCAATTGGGAATATAAAAGAAAAGCAACCGAGCAAGCCCTAATTAACTCCTCCGCCCTTTCGAATTCATCGTAGAAATTGAAATTCCTCCGTTAACAACATTTATCCACCACCAATTTAGAATAAACGCTAATTATTACTCTTTTTTGTCATTTCAATTCTGGTGATTTCTTCCAAATATAATATCACGAAGGTGGTGTCTTTTTAACAGATGCAAGTTTGTTAGTTATTAGCCTTTTCTCTCTTTGTACAATACCTAGGAGAGATTGAATTGAGGAGTTACTGATTCGCGGAACAGAAGAGTTGAAGGTGTTTGTTTGATAAATCAAACGAAGAAAAGGAGTTGGGGTAATGGAGGGAATACCGCATCCAATACCTAGAACTGTGGAGGAAGTCTTCAGTGACTTCAAAGGCAGACGCGCTGGTTTGATCAAGGCCCTTACTGCAGGTTCTCCTTCTCTTTCTCTCTCTCTGTCTTGTTTGTTTGGGTTTTGCTTCAGATTGTTTCTGAATTCAATCTTTTTGTTCTCCGTTTCTCTTCACTGCAGATGTACAAAAGTTTTACCAGCAGTGCGACCCAGGTGGGTTTTCTATATTTTTCTTTCTATTTTCACCTTCTACTGAAGTGGGTTTTCTACAGTTTTACATTTTGTTGAATGTGGCTTATTCTCTATGCAAGTATGGTTGCTTTTCTTTTCGTTTTATCGTGATATTTCTCTTTTCTGACAACGAAATGTTTGTTTAGTGCTTCAGGGATGTGCCCCAAAAGGGTGTGTTCAATTCCCGTTTTATCTTTTATATTATTTTTAGCTATATTTTATTGTTTTCATACCTTTCTGGCGATCCTGTTGATTTTAAACTTTTATTAGGTGATTTGAAGTCTATTAAGCCGGGCTGAGATAGTACTGTATTCTTGTTACACTCTAGTGATGTCCTATGTTGTGGAAATTTTTCTAATATGATTAATTCAACAATTTAATTCTGCATTTTGATATTGAATTTTCAAGCAAAGCAAGGTGGCTTTTTTTTTCCCTTCTATTTGGGTCGTTGATGCTTTTGCACTCGTAATTAGTGCCGACTGTGTTAACTTGTGACTACGATATTCTTTCTAACTGCTTAATCTAGCTACATGTCATGTTTTCATTATTGTTATGTGTGGTTTCTGGTATCGTAACTCTTTATTTCTATAAGTTCAAAGTTACTGCTGAAAAAGACCATCATATTACAATGTCTATGAATTATCTCATGCAGACTTTAGCCTAATACATTTAGAAAATTCAGGATAATTTGTTGTAATCGAATATAGTATTTATCTAGAATTGCTTCTTCATCGACATGAACTTTTCATTATGCTGGTGGCGAAGAGGACAATGGAATAGTTATCAGTCATACACGTGATACTCATTTCTGTCTTAAGTTGGGTTCCAATTTTGTTAGGCTCTTTCTATGCATCATAAATTGCAGAGAGACTCTACTCACTTGGTCTACACAATTTTGGTGTTGCTGGTTGGTAGGTGTCTAACATTTGCAATGGATATGCCTGAGTGTTGACTTTGGGTATGGGTTGGGCTGGAGTCGTAGTCGCGACATTTTAGAATGTTTATTTTCAGTATGTAATCGTTTGAGGATACACCCTTTGATCACATATGTTTAAGATTCGGGTATTAGATAGTAATTTTGAGGAAGTTATGGTTTTACTGTTTTCATGTATGGTTCAAGCACTGTCACATGTTGATGTGAATTTGGATTAAAGTGTGATTTTGATATGATTCATTACAAGGCTTTAATTAGTGTAAGATCATGATATCAAAATACGCTTGAAAATTTACCAGTCTTTAAGGAAACTCTAGTTAATTTGTTTGGAGAATTGTTTTCAGGTGTGATTTCTGATGTAATTGACATCTAAACATTACTAGATCAATGTGCATATTTCATTTTAAATCTGTTTTGTCATTCTGATTTGTTTCTCTTTTCACTGATAGATAAATATTCACCCCGAAGTAATAGTTCTCTGTCTGATTGGCTGCTGACTTTCATTAACTGCTTTCTTCAAATGGTGCCCTGTCATGCTTTTGAATGTCTTTCTTGAATCGTGGTAATCAGGATTGAGATCTTTTATTGCCTTTTTTTTGTCTTTTTTGAAACTTAGATCACTGAGTTGAATAGGTCCATGAGTGCTTGTGTGAGGATGATTCCCCTAACTGCAACCTCTTATGCTGACTGCTCTAAGTTTTATTAAACTTCGTTTTTGTATAATTTGCATTCTATTGGGTGATTACTCTAAAGGAGCTTTTGACTTGTACTTCTACTTGTTAAATATTCTCGTTATGACAGTTTTTGAAAGGATTTTGGAACGCAGATGTTTGTTTTTCTTGATGATATGAAATTTTGATTCTCAGAGAAGGAGAATCTTTGTCTATATGGGCTTCCAAACGAGACATGGGAGGTTAACTTGCCTGTGGAGGAAGTCCCTCCTGAGCTTCCTGAGCCAGCCCTAGGTATAAATTTTGCTAGGGATGGGATGCAAGAGAAGGATTGGTTATCACTGGTTGCAGTTCACAGTGATTCATGGTTGCTTGCAGTTGCATTTTATTTTGGTGCTCGCTTTGGATTCGGTAAGAATGAAAGGTAAGGTCAACTTTTCTTACTGCTGTTCATGAGATGCTCCTCATCAGTTTTGAACTTTTTTATTTTGCATACTATTGGGTATACCTGGTGCAGCACCATATTAGTGGGAAAAATTTTCAACGTGTTCTAAATATTGACCCTCTAATTTTAGCTTCTATTATTTGGGACGAGGAGGCCAAGGGATGGCTTCCCACCACAAGGTCAAGGTTTGAGTTGCTTCTCAGGTGGTGGAGGTTTGGAATCTGTAACATGAGGTTACTGAAGACAAAACTAGGTGTTATGATCTTAATTGAGACTTCAGTTTCTTATGTGATCGCTAACTTGTTTGTCACCTTGTTATGAAATTAAATTAACAATGCCTGAGTGCATACGCGAGTTTTATTCCTTCCTAGCAATTAGTAATTAATATGCTTATTTGTGTAATCTGTGAGTGGTGGTTGCATTAGTTTGTTCACCAACTTGTTAAGAACTTAATTTATCAAGCTTCTGTGGCATTTACCCCGATCTATTGCTTTATTTGTATTATTGTTGAGCAATTTTATGTGAAATGTAAAGTCAGTTGACTGACAACTGACAAATGCATATGATTGCTTAGTAGGTTCAGTGAAGGATTCTGTTTTATTTTGTTTTTGGATTTGCTGTAAGACGTCTTGTTATAAGTTACTGTTTTTCTCGATTTCTTAATTTAAACATACGTGGTTCTTCTAATATGTTTATCGCCTTTAAAGTTTCTCCATTGTTTTCTCCTTATCATCTTTTAAGAATCTTTCTGGTGGGGGATAGCTTTTGCCATTGTTGTACAGCATAAAAGTATTGCGATTTTGATGACTGCTCTCAGATTAGATTTGTGTACGTGTCACAAATCACAGGAAATAGTGTTATTGCATTGAAATGTTTGGTTAATCTGGCACGACTCCTTAAGATCAATGTTTGGAATTTTATGCTTGATCGACCCTACACACATATGTTACTTCTGGTGAACAAAGAACCAATGGTTAAGAAGGAAGAGTTGCAATACCTTTGTGGATGTTCGTGTTGTGAAAAGTGTGAAATGAAACTAATGCAGCACAATTGCAATGCAATTGAGAATCATCTTACTAGGGCTCTGATGTCTTAAGATCTTATTTTCTAAACAAATGCAGCATCTTGTTTGATGATATTTATACTATCTCCAAAGTGTGGTAGACAATGGTGTCAAACCTGTTAATGGAGAAATGGGTGGTAGAGTTACTACACATTTACCAAGCTCATTGGTAGAAAATTAGCTTGAACTTTTGTACTGCATTATGGCATTATCTTAATTCATGCTGAAATAAAATACAATATGAAAATTATCCCATTAGATGGAATGGTACAAAAAAATATAAATGTCATTATAATGTTCATTGGGATTTGAAATTGCAGAAAAAGACTTTTCCAGATGATAAATGAAGTCCCTACAATATTTGAAGTTGTGTCGGGAAATGTGAAACAACCGAAGGACCAATCTGCAACTAACAACAGTAGCAAAACCAAGCCAAGTGGGAAGATGGTAAAAAGTTAAAAATTGCACTTTCTTTTCCTTTTTAAAATTCTGCTATAAGTTTTAATATTCTTGTTGGTTGGTCCCTTCGCCTTCAGCAATCTCGTCAATCTGAGCCCCAGAATAAGGCAGTGAAGATGTCTACTCCACCCAAGGAAGATGATGATAGTGGAGAGGAGGAAGAAGAGGATGATGAACAGGGAGCTTCTTGTGGGGCATGTGGTGAAAGCTATGGCACGGATGAATTCTGGATTTGCTGTGATGTATGTGAGAAATGGTTCCATGGCAAGTGTGTCAAGATTACACCTGCAAAGGCCGAGCATATCAAGCAATATAAGTGTCCTGGTTGCAGTGGCAAGAGGGCCAGAGTCTAAAGTTAGATGCTGAAATTGAAGGGCAACATCAGTTAAAGAAAGCGGACAAGGTTTAGAACTCAGAACTCTTTCTTCACTGTTTTAAAAGTAAAGCAGAACCAGTTGCTTGTTTTAGTCACTGAATTTGAAAGACAGCAGATTGGATTTAAGTTTCACTATTTCTGTTTACTGTTTTGTTTAATTTTCTGTGGAATTGTGTTTTCAATTCATTAGGCAGTAATTGTGGACATTCAGCTATATATGTTGGTACAATGATCTGACTTGATCAGAATGCTTATGGTGAATGTCCTTTTGATGTGAATCTGCTGTCATCAGCTTCTTATGGTGTAATAGTAACATGTAGGCAAATGAACTTATTGCCTATGAAATTTTCAGTTAGTGTTTTGTGTGCCATGAGATGAAAGCTGACTATTTCTAGGCAATCAATTGTTAAAACTCAAGATTTGACATAAATCTCTTACACTGGATATCTTTTGTCAGAAACAGAAGTAGTTTTGTGAGTCTGGTGAAGAGCAAATTGTTCATTATGTTCTAAGGACTGCTCATTGGATTTGGAGCTGCTGTGGTTAGATTACTTTATTTTGGCCTTCAGATGTGTTTCAACTTACATTCTAGAAAACAAGAAATTCCCACCAGCCTTTAAATTACAGTTCACATTAACTGAAACTTTTAGATTTTGTCTCAAAGTGATGTTATGATTTAAAGATTATGACCCAGATCAGTTTTGATCTATTATCAAGTTATAGAGGCTTTTGTGGTGACATCTATGTACAGATAATAATTTATCTTTTTATGGGATTTTAGTGTTGTTTAATTTTCATTTTTTTAACTTTTAATTTCGTTTCAGAATTTTTTTATCTCTTAGTTATGTGATTATTTGTGTAGCTCTTTTATTTTAGTTTTATAAATAAGCTGACTTTTTCATCTTGAGTAAAAAATACTTTAAAATAAGGAACATACCCTTAAATCAAGTTAGCAAATTCAAGTTAATCCTTATAATATTATGTTATATTGTAATTTCTTAAAATAGTATTGATAGTACTCTAAATATTAATAGAGTTAAGCTTTTAGTAATTATAATATTATTTAAATATCTTTTATAAAAGATGCCAACAGCACTCTATTGAATGTGCTCACTTTATTTCTTTTTCATGTAAATGTTGCCATCTTATCAACGTTAAAGCTGTTTTTATAGTATATTGTATATTTGGATTTTTTTTAATACATCATCGACATTAACCTTGAAATGGAATGGAATGAATTTTTTATATTTCGTATCAAGCTCAGGCTCAGATTGTCCGATCCGGCCCGACACAATATGGTCAATCGTGGCAAGTTTGTTGACTTTGGGCCGGCCGGGATCAGGTCAAAATGTCATCTTTACTCTGTGAATGTTAAAATTACAAACTAATTTCCACACATTTTACTTTCGATAAATAAAACTTCATTCCTCTACCTTGATTCATGAATATTGTTAAGCCAGTAACACATGATCTAATACTCAGTTCAGACAGTGGATACCATACTCAGAAGTCAGAAGTCACTTCACAAAGATTACAATGAACAAGAACATCGATCCATTTGAGAAAATAGTGCTTGGCATAGAGATAATACAAGATCTTCGAAATTAAAGTGAAAAGGAAAACCATCTAATATCAACTAGAATTCAATACGTATCACATAAAAAAGTACTGATCCTCTTCTATATCTATATGAATGAAGATTTCTTCAACTTTACAAACTAGGAATCAATGAGACCTTTCATGTCTTCAAGAATCTTACACACCACAATACTAACTTTTCATTAAAGTATTGACAGGAAATATATCGTGACAAATATTACATTTGCCTAAACTAAGAAAGTGTAATCTTGGTGTGTAGTGCAGGGGAACTGCATTCTCCGAATCATGGTCAACAAGAACTAGATCATTACTGGGAAATTCCATTTAAACCTGAAAAGCTTGCAGAAAAGCAATTTCTGTTATTATGATTTCCATTTTGAGAAACAAAAAGCGCAAATTAGCTTCAAAGTAGAACAACAGGACACATTATTTGAACAACCAAATGCTATACCACCAGCCGGGCGATTATGTACATGTATTTTACTAATTATAATGGAAGTCTCATCCTTGTCATAGTGACCTCGACAATAGAGTGACTAACATAGGAAGCAGTATGTATCAAAATGTCAATGTTGCACCAGAGGCTGGGATTGATTGATCCTAGAAAACGTGCATGCAGCAATTGGAAGAGCAAAACATGAAGAGAAGAGAAAGAAATGAATGGGATAAAACATTTAAGAGAGAGAGAGAGAGAGGAGCCAAACTCACAAATTGTTGGGACTTTCATGTGAGGAACCAAGTGCTTTTAACCAATAAATGTAAAACAATATTCAGAACTATCCCAACCTGTTTGATTTCATCTCAAGTGCAATCTCCAATGTTGGTATAAGAAAACTATCAGAATTCAAATACAATCTTTAGATTTCCCCCCTAACTTAAAGACTTCCGAGAACTAGGGGTAGAATCCATCCAATTGATTATAATACGTCGTATTAACACTGGAAACATCATCTAGTACAGCAAGCAGCAATTTTTAAGAAATAAGATTTGGAACAATTCCATGTGTTTATATATACATCTGCCTCCAAAATATATTTACATGTTCTATTCAAGGATTAAACAGAAAAAAGCAGTTACAAGTGAGATTAATTTGAAGAATATTTCAGATAGCCTATGACAGAGCATTTACTATGAAGAAGTTTCTCCGTTCTGTGGCCTCTTATACTACAATCTAGTCTATCTTCAACACCTTTATTTGCATACTCACATAGCATCACACATGGCAATATGTTTCTTGTACTTTTTCCTGGATTAAGCATTTCTAGATGTGAAATGATTAGAAGGTGTACCATGGTAATTAATTTGTATGAGCTTGCGTTCATCCCAGTGTTGGCCTAATATGAGACAAGCAGTGTTGGAAAACTCTACTTTTTTGTACATGATGTTCAGTTGCAGACAGAAAATCAGCTTGTTTCATTATTATGAGTGACAATACAGTCAAATAGCTAAATAATATCCTCGATTTTATTATGCTGCAAATAAGTAAAATCCTGCAAACAGCAAGAGAAGGATAAACACACCTTGATTATAACAAAGTTTTTTGACAGCAGAAGATGTCATTCGCGGAGTCCAAGTTCAACCTCAAGCTCATCATCCTCTTCAAACAACTTCAAGAGGCGAGCATACTGTTCTTCTCTTTTCTTCTTTTGCCATAATTTGAAAAGAAAAAATGAAAACAAACCTACTGCCACAACCCCAAGAATTATGATGACAATCTTGGACCCAGTATTGCTACTAGAAGCAGAATGGGAATTGACGCTGGTGTCATTTTTAGGACTAGAAAAGCCAGAGGTGCCTGGAAAGAAAAAGAAATCAGTACAACTATAAGGTTTAACACGTTTTGTATGGTGAGAAACAAACTCCAACACTTCTCATATTTCAGATCTAACATAACGCCCAAGACTATAAACCTTTAATCACAACCACGAGAATATATATTCTTCCTTGTATCCAATCTAATCCTTTGAACAAACAAAGATTTGATCAGAATATGATCTGAGGGATCCCTTAATTACTCGAATAACTTGAACAAACCGCACTCTGACCACTAAACTATACCCGCAAACAAAGGGAGGTTTTACCTCACAAGCAGCATTTCATTTAACAACAATCAATTGAAGTTCAACACTAAACCCAGAAAACATGAAATATGATCGACCAATCAAAGACGTGGTTTAAAGTGAATCCACAAAGAATCCTTCCAACTTAACACGTCGGGATTCCTCACAAGAGGATTTAAACTGAAATTATCCCAAAAGATATCGTCACCAAACTGCTCTATCTCCATTTTTCTGTGACCAATTACAAAGAATAAACTTGACAGTCAGCAGATTAACAATATAAGTGAGAATTCACTCCCAAATCCCAAACCCCATTGACCCTCTACCCTAGCTCCCCAGCACTTCAAAATCCAAATTCGATTCATGCAACCAGTTATTAAATCTCGTCTCATAAAACAAACCTTCCTGCTATTCGATACACAAAATCACCGCATTATAAAACGCAATAGATTGCAACCAAAAGCATCAATTTTACAGAATTCAGAAATTTGAAAACAGGGAATCAAACGGGGAGAGAGTAATTACCCATAAACAAATAGAAAAATCCCAATCAAAATAATCAATGAATTGCGATAATGTCAAAAGAAGAAAACGGAAAGATCAGATTTTGAACAACAGAATACCGATCTATCATCAAATCAAGTAAACAAACAAAAAATATATATGAAAGAAAAGCGATCTAAGAAACCTGAGAAAATTTGGGAAGTCAGGAACACAATTAAACACCAACGGCCCCATCTCATACTCCCCAACATCTCACTCGTCTCCTTCATCTATCAATCCCTCTTTCTCTGACAACAGATATGCGAATTTATTAAATTATTTTGACGAATTTAATAATCATTCGTCGCTGTGGGAAGATCGCTCACTGTCCTAAGAAACGCACTTTTGATTATTCCAATGTTGGCAACCGCCACCTGGAGTTGGTGGTTGTCTTGTCTTTTTAAGATTTTAAAACAAATTGGCTTACTCTTGTCTAGGTCAATCTTTAAAAATACTTAAATAGATAAATGTTTAATTATAATTATAAATTCAGTTTAAAATAAAATAAAATAAAATTAAAAAAATTTAATTATGTGAAAGTTAAATTTTAATCAAAATAAAATTTTCAAATAAAAATTAATTAATTAATTTAATTTTATAAAAATTTATTATTTTATAAACATTTATTAATTTATAAAAATTAAAAATAAAAATTATTAAAATAAATCAAATAAAAAATTTAGACACCAAATTAAAAAGTTATTTTAATCATTAATTTAAAAATATTATAAATAGCCTAAAATTCAAATTTTATATAACAAATAATTATTTTTGTGTCAAAAAAACTGTTTATTTGGTTAGCCATATTTATGAAAAAGTGTTTATATCTTTTTAAATTATAAAAATATTTTATTTTTAAATTAAAATTTATTAATTAGATTTAAATTTTAATGTAAATAATATTTAATTGATTCCTGCATCATATTTATATCATATATATTTTGTCATTATTTTATTATTTTTTAATCAAGATTCTTTAAAAAATTAAAACATATTATTTGAGAATTTTAATATTAAATTACACATTAAAAATTATCAATTATCGAACTGTTAATTTATAAAAAAATTTATTTACTGTAATTAATTATAATTCAAAGTTTAATTAATTTTAAGTTAAAATTAATTAATTTTTAATTTAAAATTAATTAATTTTTAATTTAAAATTTATAAATAATATCATTTTATTTGATATTTTTAATTTTTAAATTGGTTAAGTTTGAGCGATTCGAACTCGAGTCTACCTTGAAACATGATTAATTCGAAATCGAACCGTTAACTTCAGGGCCGGGTCGGACAAAAATTGGAATCCTTATCTGGGTGGAAGCGAGGAGTGCCACGTCATTTGGTCGTGGCCATCTGGCAAGTCAGTTCGTGGTAGGGAACGCCATGTTTGAATTTAATTTCCTTAGGAAATACAAAAGCTAAGCTCCGTGTCTTCGTTTGCTTGATACAGTTGCAGAAGAAGAGGAGGAAGAAGAAGAAGAGAGAGTGGGTTTGTGGGTTTTGTGTGTGTTTTGAGAAATGGGGAGAAGAGGAGATGAAGAGTACGATTATCTATTTAAAGTGGTATTAATAGGGGATTCAGGTGTTGGCAAATCCAATCTGCTTTCCCGATTTACTCGCAACGAGTTTTGCTTGGAGTCTAAGTCCACCATCGGCGTCGAATTCGCTACCCGTACTCTCCAAGTTAGTCTTATCCTCCACGTACATGTGTTTCTTTTGACTTTGATCTAGTCCAATTTCCGCTTTTCTTTCCCGAAAAAGATCCATCTGTTTGATCTGGGGTTTTACATTTAATGTTTTGGTCTGATTATGTGTCTCTCTGAACTGGGTTGGTTTTGTATCTCCAATCACGCTTCAAGTTCTGATTTTTCTCTACCTATCAAATCGATTTGTGCTAAAGGTCAGTGAATCGGATCTCTGAAGATGTTAAAAGATGTTGGTCCTCCAAATTAAAGAAATACGACTGGTCTTAATGAAATTGATATGGTTCTGTCTTTCAAGCATAATGTAAACTACTTTACTCATTGTCATAAGAAATGATTTGATCGATACATAGTCTATAGTGACTTATTTCTGTAAATCCGGAAGAACTCATGGGAAATAATTGAACTACTACTCTTTCGCATCTTGTTTAGGTGCGAGTGATCGCCAGTGCGAATTCTGACTACTAAATGGTTTGTGGGATCGTTCTTTTTTAGGCATTGCTTGCTGATCTCTGTCCTTGTCTTTTCCCAATCTGTTGAATATCCGAGTTCACTTCATTAAAGGCGTGTTTTCATGAATTACGGTGCGTTCGTGGTTCTAATTTGCATTTCTGCATTAGTTTGAACAGCATGAAGCCTCCAAAAGAGCTATGATGGATGACTGTCATCTCTAAGCACTGTAATGGAGAACTTGTCCTTGAATTGGTCTTTGAAAGTTCGTCGTAGACATAAAGGATTGTCTGAAACCTTTAGAGGGGGTTGTTTAAAACTTTTTTTTTAAAAAAAAATCTTCATCTTTCTCTTGTTTTTTCATTTTTATTGAAATTGATTACTTTGGTTAGAACTTTTCTATTTTGGGGCAATGGGATCGGATATTGGATATTTCCTTCAGTTAACTTTGAGAAGCTTGAAGAAGGTTGAATCCAAACTCGCCAGGATTCCACTTTGAATTCAATTTTGCCATTGCATTCACCCGAATGTAGGGATATTTACATTAACTAGCTTTAATTTCTGGAACTTTTTAATGGAAGGAGAGAAAGAATCTTTTATAGGAAAAGAGAGATGGAGAAGCCGAGTAAGTGTCAGAAGGTTCTGCTTCTAGTAAATGTTTGATAAGCATTGAAGTCTTTTCGAAGCATATCCACTCTCCAGCACGTGGAGAAGAAAGGGGAACTCCTTGTGCATGCTTTAGACTCTTAGTAAGATTCTGAACATAATATGAGGTTGCCAACTACCTACCCCATCTTTGCTTTTAACCCCAAGCAAGTGTGTTGGATCCCATTCATTTATATCTAGTAACTCGAAGTCTTTAATAGTAATTATGGTTTCGAAATTTTTCTATACCACTATGCTCATACAACTCCATATGGATTTGTAATATGCTTGAAGCCTTATCTTTTGTGTTTGCGAGTCTAGATGTAAATGACATTCGAACTCAAGCATTTCATGTTAGAAGAGTCGGGTTGAATGCTATTTGGACTGCTTGTTGGCTGTTTTTGTGTTTCATAGCCATTTTATATACAGATATTCTAGAAGGATAGCGTGTTCTCAGTGTATTATCCTTGGAGATTCAACGTCTTGCAAAGATTCCATTTTGCTGATTTTTAGGAAAAATCAACTTCAATCTACATGTGATAATTTGTGTCTCTACTAATTGTAAAAGAAACTATTACTTTAATTTGTTTTGTGCTCTAATTATTTGTGTTCGTTAGTTCCCATGAAGTATGCTTCCTACTTCCTGCTGCGGAAATTTTTAGGATATGTTCGAGAACATAATTGATGTTTGATAAAGAGATATATTTTACAGAAGTAATCTAGTCATTACGTTGCTCAAAGAGAAATCCTTTCAGGTTGAAGGAAGGACAGTGAAAGCTCAAATATGGGACACGGCTGGGCAGGAACGATACAGAGCAATAACTAGTGCCTACTATCGTGGAGCACTAGGTGCACTTCTAGTGTACGATGTTACAAAACCGACAACATTCGAGAATGTTAGCCGATGGCTGAAGGAGCTCAGGGACCATGCAGACTCCAATATCGTCATCATGCTAATCGGCAACAAGACTGATTTGAAGCATTTGCGAGCAGTTGCAACTGAGGATGCTCAAGGTTATGCAGAGAAAGAAGGATTGTCTTTCATTGAGACATCTGCTCTTGAAGCAACAAATGTTGAGAAGGCTTTCCAGACGATTTTATCGGAGATATACCGGATAATTAGCAAGAAAACAATCTCAACAGATAATGCAGCACCTGCTAATATCAAAGAAGGGAAGACAATTGATGTTGGATTGGCTGAGCCGAGTTCTAAGAAGCCCTGCTGCACTTCATAAGCTGCATTTTTGTTCTGTCTTCCCATTTTTCATATTCCTTACATTGCCTAACCCTTCCTTGTGGGATAAGTATTTCAACTGTTCATTTTTTTGCTTGGTTTATTTTCTTATCGCTATGAATCATTTATGACTCAACTATGTTGTCTGGTTCATTATTTTTGCTTATTATAGTAGTTGCTCTGTTTCCTATTGTATTTTTCACATACATTTTTTGCTAGACCTTTTATCTAATGATCTTGGATATATATATTTATTGGCAATTATCAAACCAGCATCACTCTAGGAACAAGAAAACAGATAGTGGCAGTGCCTTCCACATATTAGAACGCACATGAACCACAATAAGCTTTTAGGCTGATTTAGATTATTGAAATAGTTTTAGATTTCCCCCAAATATTAGGAGTGAGTGATAACCCTAGTCCTGCTTTTCCATTGCACTAAGATGATATGGAAGTAAGATACACCATTAAGGAACGTGGCAATTTCATTTTTCACAGATAACTTCAAGGATAACATGTTAAATAACTCCTAAAGAACCACATGTTAATTAAGTTGACAGTAATTATGTGTCCAACAATCTTGTAAAAGAGAAATAAAAGAACGGCTAACCAGAGCAATTGTATTGTTGCTGAATTGGTTGCCCCTTGATTTGAATCGTCTCTTTTGAGGAGTTGACTTTTGGCTGGTCACACATTCTGCATTGGTTTTGAATAATATCATATCTTCACAGAAATGAATGTGAAGTAGGCTGGTCAGAGTTAGAAAAATGGATAGCTAAAGCAGATATCAGATCATCAGATTCCCCAAGAGTGCATCGGAGCATAGTAATGTTATTTGCTTGTAATAAAGGGATTAACAATCATTAACAACAGCCGGAAATTGCAAACTAACAAGATCAGCTCTTTAAGAATGAAAAGGATAGCAGAATTGGGTAGTAGTTACACTTTTTCTTAATTTCGCTAGCCATGGTCAAGAAAGCTTGCTCCATATTTATGGCATCTTCGGCACTTGTTTCCAGAAATGGGATACCAAGTTAATCTGGAAACGCCTGCAATACATTTTGGTACAGTGAAGCACAATCAGTATGAATGATAAATTCACATAATCACATTTCTCGTGATCTACTAATAAAACTTTCATCTTCTTGCGATCAATCACCGAGATTCGGACAAATCAAAAAGCCGAAACAATAAATTTGTAATTCAACTACTAAATAAAGAAAAATCATTTTGTTTAGAACAATAAAATAAACTGAACATCACTTATAGATGAATTTTACTGCATAAACCAGCTAGGTTCAGAGCTTGATGCAGAATTTACTAATATTTTTCACCATGAATAAGTAAATAGATGATAATTCTTTATAAGCATGGTATCTACTGGCTTGTTCGAATTAATTGAAACATTGATACCGAGTATTAGTAATAAGTTTCCCAAGATCATCATCCCAGGTATGTATTTTACTCATTCTCCAACTGCTCTTTGTGATCCTTTAAGTTGAAATAAGCACCTGTTATTGTTATTATCTTTTTTTTGAGTTTCTTTTAGTTGTAGTTTTATCATCATCATCATCATTATTATTATTATTATTTGTTATTATTATTATTATCCTTATATATTTATGGTAATTTCATTGACTTAAATATTTGGCGTGTCTTGTTTTTTTTTACTTATTTACTCTTTTAACTTGCATAATTATTTTCCTGTTACATCTGCATATGGGTTTACAGGAAACAACCTCTTTATTATGTAGGGGTAAGGCTGCGTACTATCAGATCTCTCCAAACCTCATTTCATTGTGAGACTTTAGACTGAGTGTAATGATAATAACGATGAAGAAGTTCAAATAAGTAAACAAAACCAAGTTAACCAGCAATAAATAATGCTATCTATCTGTCAACCACCTTTTTCTCAACCAAATCACATTTATTCAACAAAAGTAGTTATGTCCCATAACTCTCTCAACTCTTCAGACTCTAACGTTCATGCTGCGAAGAAAGTCCATTTCTGCGACCGGGATGAAGACCCCCCTCCCATAGTACCGCCAGTGCACCAACCTCAATTCAGCTACAACGCGGTGGTTACCGGCCACAACAGCTCTGCCATCGACACCAGTGACTTAGTGTGGCTAGAGGAGGACATAATTGAACTTAATGAAGGGGACATTACCATTGTTCAAGGTTCCCATGGACTGGGAGTGGAACTATCCAACACTTTCAGAGACAAATTAGATCAGGCCCAGGACAATACAATGGTCGTAAAGCTTTTGGGACAAAAAATGGGATACAACATGCTGAAAGATCGTCTCCAATCCATGTGGCATCCAAAAGGCCCCTTGAAAATAGTGAACCTCGAGAATGAATTATATCTCATCAAGTTCAGAGAAGAGGCAGACTATATACACACCTTAACGTAGGGGCCCTGGATTATTGCCGGCTATGTATTATTTGTGCAACCTTGGGTGCCGGAGTTTAGACCATCCACCAGTAGAATTACCTACGTTGTTGCGTGGGTTCGATTCCCAAAACTTCCCATAGCACGTTACCACCCCCTCCATCCTCTCTACACTAGGAAACTTAGTAGGACAAATAGTTAAGATAGACACCACTATACAACAAGCTCACCGAGGGCGTTTTGCGCGTCGTCGTCAATCTGGACATTAGATTCCCCTCTGTTCGATCGTGGAGTTAGATGGGGAATTAATTCACGTGGCCTATGAAGGCCTGCCGCAAATTTGCTACACTTGTGGCCGGGTTGGACATGCCTCAGCGAACTGTCCATCTTTATTAGAGACTCCTTCTGAACCTTCACTCGTTATGCATCAACTTCCACCACAAGCTACCCCCTACAGTGCTTCCTTCCATGGAACAAACAACACTGTCGACTATGGCCCATGGATGCAAGTCCAAAGGCGGACTCGGCGGACTCCACCGTAACCACCAATCACCAGTCATGCTAGCTCCTCACACGCTCCTCCAGATGGTTCGCGTGGCTCGCGATACTCGGCGCTCGCTAACATCACAACGGTCGAACCCCCAACGGTCGACGCCAGTCCTCCTCGCATTTCCCCAAGCTTGTCTGTTCCCAATCGAAGCAACGCCAAATCCCTAATTTCTTCGACTATTAGAGACAACAGACACCTCAAGGCCACGCGTGCGTCTAAAGCTAGAGCCCAAGCTTCCTCAAACAACACGACATTGTCCTCCATCACTTAGACCCAAGAGCTGGGCCTGGCCAAGCCTACACTGCTTGCAGGCCCCCTTACCCTTACCCAACCCAGGCAGTCCTCCTCTCCTAAGGGTTATGGGCCCTATAGTCCAAATCCACACCACGTAGCCCTCTCCATTCTGTCGCATAAGGAAATAATTATCCAAGATTTGTACTTGCTGATGGCCATCCAAGCAGACATGGTTAGTGGTGATATGGACGAAGACCCCGTTATCCCAAGGGGCCCTATATTTGCACCATCCCATAGTCAAATTCCCAAAGACACCCCCTCCCCCCCGCCCTCCTGACCCACTATCTCATCCTATGGCCGACATGGATGCTGCTGTCGCATCTGATATTCAAATGGAGGATCTAGGACATGCGCAAGATATTACCCAATGTCCGGAGTTGACTGCTAACGAAGTCAACCCCATAGCAATTTCGCATTAGGTTCCCCTCCCTTTTTTCTTTTAGTTTTATGACGATTTTTCTCTGGAATTGTCAAGGGGCTGGAGGCCGCACCTTCAAGCCCATCCTGAAAAATTATATCCGCCTTCATAAGCCTCAACTCATTATTTTGGTCAAACCACGTATTAGCGGAGATCGTGCGATGAAAGTCATACAGAACCTCGAGTTCAGGCACTCTTTCCGGGTTAAAGCGGAGGGCTATTTGGGATGAATTTGGTTGCTATCGAAAGATGATCTTGTTGTCCATATCTGCGTAGCGCACCGCCAATTCGTGCATGCTGGTATCGAGAGGGATCACCTGAAGTTTGACTTCACAGCCATTTATGTCAGCCCTAATTATGCGCTCCAAAATTCCTCTAGAAATCTCTGCTGAATCTAACACGGCACACTCAGAATCCTTGGCTTTTGGGAGGCGATTGTAATGCCAAATTGGAAAGTGTCGATAAACGGGTCGGTTCTCACCTTCAACCCATTGTTAATACTCATTTTCGTGACTGTGCTCATCAATGTAACCTTTAGGATCTTGGGTTTAAAGGTCCAAGGTTCACATGGCGCAGAGGGCAAATTCTCGCACGACTAGATCGAGCGTTTGACTCTACTTCTTGGTACTTAGTCTTTCCTCATACCAGAGTTACTCATCTTCCCTTCTTAAAATCGGATTACAGGCCTCTCCTTATCAACTTCCAGAATCACAAACCCTACCCTTGGTTGCATCGCCCCTTCCATTTTCAATTGGCCTGGCTCAACCATGCCGATTTTGATTAAATGGTAGCTGCTAACTGGCAACCTCACAATGCGGACTTGAGTGGGTCACTCCAATGTCTTTCCGCCCAACTTCATCAGTGGAATGACGTCTTTGGCAACATTTTCCACCGTAAAAAACGTCTCATGGCTCGCCTCAAAGGCCATTAAAAACCCTTGGAAGCTATCGACTTGTCGGCCGCCCTCTATGAGCTCGAGGACTACCTACGGACTGAATTAGAACAGGTCCTGTACCAAGAGGAGCTTTCCTGGCATCAGCGTTCCATAAGCCAGTGACTCAGCCAGGGTGATAGGAATACTTCATACTATCACGCCATCACTAGGACCAAACATCGGCAAATGAAGATCCTTTCTCTGACTAACGAACATGGTCATGTGATTACTGACTCCAAGGCTCTTCATTGATTAGCGACAAGCTACCTAGAGGATCTCTTCCTTTCTGAAGGCCACACTTCTACTGCTTGGCATATCCAAGGCCAATTCCCTCCACTCTCGCCTCAAGCGTCGGGAGATCTAACTCGTCAGTTGAGCCCTAAGGAAACTAAGACGACTTTCTTCTACATGTCCCTTAATAAAGCTCCGGGCTATGACGGGTTCACCACGCTTTTCTACCAATCCTAATGGGAAACTATAGGCCCTTCCCTGACTCTTTTCCTTCAACAAATCTTTCGGCTAGAAGTCTGGGAGTCGACTATTAACTGCACCATCATGGTCCTTATCCCTAAGACTCCATCCCTTCCACGACATTGCAGCTCCGACCTATCGCTCTCTGCACTGTTCTGTACAAAGCCCTCACCAAGATTATTGTCCATCGGCTCAAGCCCTACCTTGAAGATCTAGTCGCCCCAACTCAGTGTAGTTTTGTTCCGGGAGGCCTTATTACCGACAACATCATCATCACCCAAGAGGTTATACATTCTATAAAGAGGAAAACTGGGCGCACGGGTTTTATAGCCATTAAAGTTAACCTGGAGAAGGCATATGACCGCTTAGAGTGGGACTTCATTCAAGACACACTGATAGATGCTGGCCTTCCAGCTTCTCTGGTGAGCCTCATTATGAAATGCATAACCTCGATATCCTTTCAAGTTACCTAGAACGGGGATCTAAGTGATGCTTTTACTCTCTCTCGAGGTATTCATCAAGGGGACCCTCTCTCCTTTTACCTCTTTCTTTTGTGCATGGAACGACTTGGTCATGCGATTACACAAGCTTAGTCTAGAGGCAATTGGCATCCGATCAAATTAAGCAAGAATGACCCGCCCTTTTTCCATTTATTCTTTGTCGACGATCTAATCCATTTCTCATAAGCTTCCATCGATCAAGTGCTTGTCATTTGTGATACATTAGCTGCTTTCTATGCGACGTTTGGGCAACGGGTCAGTATGAATAAATCAAGATGCTATTTCTCCAAAAATATTCCCCCAGATATGAGCCATTTTTTAAGCAGCGAGTTAGGCTTCCAACGGACTAATGACCTCGGTCGTTATCTTATCGTCCCTCTTCTGCACCAAAGGGTCACCAATCAGAGGTATCAATACATTCTCGATCGAGTTCACCAACATTTAGCCTGCTGGTTAGCCAAACTTCTGTCTTTCGCTAGCAGAATCACTCTAACTCAAGTGATTCTAGTGGCTATCTCGAGTTACAACATACAGACAGTCCGGTTGCCATGCAGTCTGTGTGATGCACTAGAAAAAGTCATAGGGTAATTTTTGTGCCGTTCAAATCATGATCACAAGAAAATCCACTTAGTCAGCTGGACGAATGTTTGTAAACCTAAGGAGTTGGGAGGACTTGGCATTCAGAGCATTCGTGAACCTAATGATGCTTTCCTCGCGAAACTCAGTTGGTCCTTAATAGCCAAACCTAAAACTTTATGGGTCCAAGTGCTATCAAGTAAATATAACTTCGACGCTAATCATATCCCCGCCTCACTTGCCACAACTGGGGGTTCAATGGTTTGGCGAAGTATCAAGGCCACCTGGCACATCGTTATCCAAGGCATGAAATGGATGATTGAAGATGGCTCCGGGTTGCGCTTCTGGCTTGATCTTTGGCTCACGGGGGTGGATCAACTCATTTCCCACACCACTCACCCAATCCTCGAGGCAACAGTTAACCTTAGTGTGAACAACTTTTTGGAGGCTTTTGGCAACTGGAACTAGGCAACTTTCCAATCTTGGCTTCCAATGTCGTTGTGTCGACTAATCGCTGGAACATCCCCTCCCAAGCAATTCCTCGGGTCGGATAAGTTGGTTTGGGGAGCTTCTGACCAAGGTCTATTAACCATAGCGTCAACCTCTTCTATGCTTATGGGCCATGATGACGATCCGACTCATAAGGCTTGGAAGGCTATATGGTAGTGGCAGGGACCACAACGTATCCTCTCGTTCCTCTGGCTTCTCGCGCATGACCGGTTACTCACAAACCAACAACGCGTTCGCAAACACCTCACCACTGACGGTTCCTGTCGACAGTGTACCCTCAAGGAGTCAGCTCTTCACGCTGTTAGAGACTGCACCAAAGCTCGCCAAGTATGGATCTCTTTAGCGCCACTCCTTACTGATTCGGACTTCTACTCTATGCATCTGCAAGATTGGCTCCTTAAAAACCTCCAACAGCACCGATGCGCTATGGGCCATGATTGGGCTGCTATTTTTGGAACGACCTGCTGGTTCCTATAGACGTGGCGCAATCAGTCAATTTTTTATGCGCATTTCCATTGGCCATCCTTTACTAATTTTCTCATTTTGTCTTATGCAGAGCAAATTCGCAAATCTACCGTGTGGCGAAGCAGAACAGACCCCGGATTCTGCCCCCGACAGGAGCAACTCATCGGCTAGAGCAAATCGCCCCTGGATAGGTCAAGTTAAACACGGATGGAGCAAGCAATCACTCGCACTTCTCGGCTATAGCAGGGGGCCTTATACGAGATAGCGATGGCAATTGGCTTGGAGGATTCACCCAGAACCTCGGCTGGTGCGCTCCGTTGACTGCCAAACTTTGGGGAGTTTTTACAGGACTCTCGCTTGCCTGGTGCCTGGGTTTCCGACGACTAGAACTGGAAGTGGACTCTCTCACGGTTCACAATATCCTCTCTTCTTTGGACGTCTGTTCCATGGTACTCAATCCCATCGTTCAGGGCATCCGCGAACTTTTCACACAGAACTGGACTGGTGCTCATCGTCATATCTACCGAGAGCGCAACAGATGTGCAGACTGGTTCGCCATTCAGGCTGTTCAGTCCGACATTGGTGTTACCTTTTTTGATACTACACCTTTCGGGTGTCAACGCATCCTCTTCTGGGATATGTCGGGGTGCTGCGCTCCCAGACTTGTATTGTGATCTGTAGTGTATTTTTGCTTCCCTTTAATTAAAAAAAAACAAGTCAACCAGCAATAAATAATGATGTCTGTGTGTCAAACACCTTGTTCTCAACTAGATCACATTTATTCCCAACTAACAATTTGCATACACTATCATTTGCATGTCTATCGATCTCATTTGGCCGCTGCTTGACATTGTTGAAGCTCTCCATGTCAGTAACGTTATAGATTCATCATCATTGTTAACACCAAGTTAAAATCCTGAATTAATGTGGGGTCTGAGAAAACTTGATAATACGTAACTACTTAAGTAAAAACACTATTTTCATTAGACCACATGTAGTGATATGAAAATTAAAAAAGAAATATTAGAAAATTTTAAAATAAAATAATACTAGCTTCAAAAATCTTCATTAGGAGAAGCAAGATCAGACTTTGAAGACAATAAATATACAAATATACATGGTATGTTGCAAATTTTCGATAATTTGTATAAATTATAAAAATGAAAAAATTTAATATTAAAAGATTGAGGATTTTTTTTAATCAACACTCACTGAAATCACGCCAAACACGGGATTTGAGAAAGTCTAATAATACGTAATCTTACTCCTACAAAAATAAAGATACTATTTCTTATAGACCTATGTATAAATGTGAAATGAAGATATTACAAAAAAAATCAATTAAACATACAAGATGAAAATAAACTTAGAATAAAGTAATAATAAAAATTAAAATAAAATAATAACAATTTAAAAAAACTACAACGAAGATGGACGAAGTTGTAAGAAAAGAGAAGACAAATATACCTAATATGTTATGTTGCAAATTTTGCTTATGCCTATAAAGTTCTGCTCACCATTTATCGAGTTGTGAGTGTCAACCTTGTTACGTATGTATCCATCATCCCCTTCTCATTACATTGTGCTTTTCTTTCGGAACATCAATACATCATCGAATATACATCATAAACCAGCATAAATGATAAACTTAACAACAATAAACTTGCATAAAGCAAGTTAAAGACTGTTAAAGTAGTGCTCTAAAGGTAATCGTCTTTAGCGCGTTTTGTACAAAGTTGTGTACAAACTTTATTTTCAATAATAATAAATGGCATATTTCATTGATTTGGTGTTCATTATTTATGAATTGATATTGATCTAGAAGCAAATTAATGAAGTCTGTGATATATGACATAGCATTAAGGAAACCATGATATAGAATAATATTTAATATAATAAATTTTATTAAATAATTAATAATAATATTTTTATATAATTAATAATAAATTTTATACAATTAATAATAAAAAATAAAAAAATAAAAAATAAAAAAATTTAATGAAAAATAAAATATAAAAAATGAATTCTTTAATTGTTTAATGTTACTTTACTGTTTTCTACTGAGATTCATATCATGTGCAATTATGTCAGTATCTAAATTATCCCTAGTTATAGGATTAATGAGATTGGATATCGTTAATTCGAATAGACTAGCACATGTCAAACTCTTTGATTTGATCAAGCAGTGAATCTCAGAAACTATAAACATGAGATGTTTAGAGTTGAGTTGTGGATGCTTACTAGTGGTAGTAAGAACATAAGATGACCTACCATGAGATCATCACATGATGTCCTATTCTAATGTTAATGATAATCTCATCATAGCAATAGTGCAAGTATCCTTAGATTTGAGGTACTCAAGGATATCTTGGATACTGATTATATGCTTTGACTCTATTCCTTGTTACCTTATAGAGGTTGCTCATAGGGTAGTGATTGGGTACAACTTGAGGTATTCAAAAGTAATTGAATAGCCAATGAAGGATTCACCATTTCTGTGATATCAGAATATGATACTCACGGTCTCTTATCGGGGTCATTACTTGGAAATCTTTGGCCGTGTCATAAAGAATGTCTTCATTGACATATAGAGTAATAAGTTCCAGGACGAGAACTGATATCACTTGGACTAGATTTGACGTAGACAGTCTAGTAAGATTTGTCACTTTGCCCATACTCATAACCAAGTAGGGTGTAGCATGGTAAAAGGACGAGTTGCACAACAATTATCTATAGGAGGCTTCGTGAGATGGTTCGTGATAAGTACGGATTCATTTGTCAAACCACTTACTTTCCGGTCAATTGGGGGTCATGATGTGTTGCTAGACGTCACTCATGACTTGCTTGGATTAAGTGTTAATCTAAATGACCAACATAAACAGAAATCTAATGGATCACACGCATAAGAGTGACTCGAAGGATTTATAAAATAGTTTTAGATAGAGATCCATTATATGGAAGGCAATAGAACCAAATAGATCCTGATGAGAATAGAATATGTCTCGATAAGATCACAACATCAATATTGTTGAAACAGGTCTCCGGTATTTTTCCACATCCAGAACCCAGTAAGATCGACCCTAATGTGATTGGACCACTTCAGCATTTATATATATATGCAAATGTGTGTGCTACGTAGAAGATGATATGCAAATGTGTGTGCTACGTAGAAGATGAGACTCTTCTTTCCTAAGTTGCATTTATTGTCTTTAAATAGTAAAAGACAAATTAAAAGTTCGAAAGGAAGGACGATAATTGTGAGATAAAGGTTTTTAACAAGTTTAGAAACAATTTTTTCAAGTCATTCTTCTAAGCTTCATTATCCTCTCCTTTCCTTCATGCTGCTCTCCATAGAACAAAGGTAAGAGCTAGTCCTCTTGTCTTTGTTCTAGTCATTTTCGAATAAAAGAGTTTGATTTGGTTAAATTTTTCAATCTTTACGTGGATACTGTTAGAGACGGTCTATATCAAAGAACGAAGGAGATTACACATAAGATACATGGTTATTATATGAATAATTTATTTATGTAAATGCCATAAATTCTTTTATATATATATATATATTGAATTGGGAATATTCAACTAGATTTTATAGTATTTTCTTGTATAAGCATATAGATCCTGAATTTCGAGAAAGTCCTGGAATAGAATTTTTTTTATTTTTCGCACAACTTGTATATAATGCACGCACCAAAATTTTCCAAGAGAGACTTGCTCACACCTAAACCAAAAAGAAGCAAGTAGGGCAGAAGCAGAAATACCCAAAACCAGAAAGCAACATATGGAAACAAGAACCAAACTAGTAGTCGCACGGGTAGCTCAGTTGGTCATTGGCAAGGTAAATTGGTCCAAGGTCCTAGGTTCGAATCCCAGCAACGGATGTAAAGGCCGCTTTGCTGAGAAGCTGGTTGAGATCAGACCGTGATTTACCCCCTCACTACTCTGTCAGGCCAGGGTGTGGGGGCACCTGGGGTGAGTGATTCCACCTTTATTGGTCTAAGAACCAAACCAGTAGAAACAAAATAAGGAGAGCAAGGGAAGAAGACGGAGGATAACATTGAGATAGGTTGACATCCCATGTCAACCTAACAACCCAAAAATCTCGTCTCATACAGAAAGAAAAGGGAGCCCCAAAACCAACCTCTCAACCAAAAACTGCTCCAGACCCATAATAGCAAATCACGTCATAGACCATCGTAGCAAAACAATATCATAGAAAAAAAATTAAAAAAATAACAATGACCACATTAAAGTTCTATTCTTCGTGCAAAGTTGTGGGCTCTTTATTATGGTATTCAACTCACTTAGAATCTTGCCTATTTGGATGTTCTTGTAGAAAGTGATAATGAGATTGCTGTCAAGATGTTGATCAGTGGTGTCCACGCAAATTCAGATTGTTTGTCTCTTATTGACAGAATTCTAGACTTACTGAAGCGCTTCAATAATGTGGAACTCACTCACATTTACAGAGAAGGGAACTTTACTGCTGACTCCCTTTCTCAACTTGTTTTTGATTTTCCTCCTGGTTTTCATGCTTTGGAGCAAGTTCCTCCTAATATTGGTAGATGAATTGATCATGATTTAATAGGATTCTCTTATGTTAGGTAGTTTTTGGCTTTTGTTAGCTTTGCTGACCTTTTTTCTTCAAAAAAAACTCGCCAAAAAAAATAAAACTCAGAGCACTTTGAGCATATCCTTAGCTTCGCTAGAAGTAAAAGCCCCAACTGTCGCTAAATTAAGCACCATCACAACCCTATCCTCCTCCATCAAAGCATGTATATCCGAGACCTCACACCTAAACTCACAGGTTTATCACTCAAATCCAACTTGCATCCAATAGCTCTGGTGAACTCTCCATTACCATCGGACAACAACAACACCTCATTGTTAATATGCAAACCATTTAAGGTAAGTTATAAATCACGAGTCACATTTCTCATTTTATAGTATCGAGGCAAAAAAAAAGTGAGGTTGGAGACTTCTAACACAAAAATGATGGCCTCCACAAGTGGGTGTGCGCTTGAACCATGCTCCTCTGCTTCAACGGAGTAAAAGGTGAAATCTCTACCAATTTGAAGCTTTGACAGAGTGAAAGATCAGAGAAAGATATGATTTTTGGTTTTAGAATAAAGAGGATCTGTCTTTGTGAACAGTAAAGTAAAATATCTAACAGAAGAACACGACGGTGGTCGGATGCGGAGCAATGGGTGAAGATAGAAAGATATTACAATGATTCTTCCAAAATGCATTTAAGATTATTGGAGTTATCAATGATTTTAGAAGTGTACGATCTTTTATGCACCAATAGAGTTTCCAGGCTACAATTTGAAACTTGGTGAAAAGTTGTTCATAACCATATTAACCAATGTGAATTGGAAACATTAAAACCATATATCAGTTTTGAATGCTACAGAAAATCCCCACGTCATAAAGAACAACATGAAACTCAAAAGTTTCAACCAAGCATCAGAACTAAACGATTGCGCCCAGGATGAAAACATGCACAATCAGACAGGGTTGTAAACTTGGAACAAAGCACCAAAGATCAACCAAATCCCAATTTCTAACAGTAATTTATTTTTTTTCTATTGTGGTAGAAGGCAAAAGTGCAGCCATATTGGGACATTAATGTTCAACTCAGAATGTACATCATGCAAGAAAAACTGCTTATCCATTCAATATAGGCCATAACTCCTTTTAATTTGAAAAAAATGTCTATCGTCATACAATTTCTAATAGCACTCGCTAATAACAGCTTGGTATTGTCCGGAAACGTTTCTGTCCAGCAGTTTTCACCAATAAAGGAGGAAAAGGGAAAGTCACAAGAAGTAATGTGACAGAGGAAACCTCGAGAGGTTCGCCAACGAAGAGGGAGCTTCAGGAAAGGGGGAGCTCGTCAAGGCCAAGATATAAGTCGTAACAATAAACAAAATACTCAAACAGAAGACAGGTGCTATAATTGTGGAAGGAAGGTCATTTCGCTCGAGATTGCTGGAGGCCAAAACTCATGGAAGGAAATGCTGCCACGTCGACACAGCAAGATAGCGAAGAAGAATGGGATTTCCACGCATCATTTGCAGTAG
>JANSVA010000217.1:2321595-2335715 GCA_025504915.1 Erythroxylum reticulatum
AATCTCCTAAGAATAAGAAGGTAAAGAAGACACATTCTAACATTGTAAAAGAGGTCTTGCTTATACTTGGTGAACAATTAAAAAGGAAGAATGATTTACTTGAGAAAAAACTTAGTGAAACTTCATCTACTGTAGAGAATAGATCTTAAGAGTCTAACATAATGATGGAATATATGAATTCCTTAGATGAATCGAGTTTGAACATTTTATTTTGTGATTTGTATGAATATTTAAATTAATGTATGAATATTTTATCTACATTTGGTTAAACTTTTTGATTGAATGGTTTATTAATTATTTAATGATGTCATTGTAGATACATAGATTTCTTATCAGATTTTGAATTAGATTCTGATGATGAACAGAAGAAGTTAATCATTATTTCTCTAGCTAGGGGAGAGAACAAATATTTCTATTTGCAAAAGCAATCATGAAGAACTTTTTCTCTACTAGGTCATGACTGGATATTAGAACTTTTGAATGGAAATCCTACAAGGATTTATAAAAACTTAAGAATGAGAAAGATAATCTTCTTAAGCTTATGTGAAGAGTTAAAGAGTTTATGAAAGTTAAAGGCAACAAGTCATTTGACTATGGAGGAACAAGTAGCAATTTTCTTGATGACTATAGGGCATAGTGAGACAATTAGAGTCAATATAGAATGCTTTCGACATTCGACCTAGACAATTGCGAAGTACTTTCATAAAGTCTTATATGTAGTTAATCGTCTTGTAAAATGAGTCATTAATACACCATCTTTTACTAATACACCTCCTGAGATTCAACACAATTCAAAATTCTTTCCATATTTTTTGATACATTCATATATTTAATTACTATTTTAATTATGACCTTATGATTAAAAATTACTTTAATATATATTTTAATTTTAAAGATTGTATAGGAGCAATAGATGATAAACATATTGATGCACATGTTTATGTTCCGACCAATGAATAAATACCATACAGGGGTAAAAGAACTAATCCAACCCAAAATATTATGTTTTATTACTCAGTTAACATGCGTTTTACATATGTAATAGTTGGATGGGAAGGTAATACAAATGACTCTCGAGTTCTTTTAGAAACAATGACAAATCCAGTGAATCAATTTCCTATGGCTCCATAAGATATTATATTATTTTAAATAAACATAGTAATTATAATTCATTTTTAATATTTTTTTGTTAATATTATGTTCTTTATATGTTAGATAAGTACTAATTGGTTGATTTAGGCTACACTAATATGCCTAGATTTCTTTTACCATACTGAGATGAAAGATATCATTTGCGAGATTATAAAGGCAGAGAAAGACCTTAAGGTCCATGGGAATTGTTTAACTACAGACATTCTTTATTAAGAAATATTATTGACAGATGTTTTGGCGTTCTAAAAGCAAGATTCCATATACTTAAAAACATGCTGAGTTATGATATAAAGAAATAAAAATACGTTGTTATTGCTTTTTGTGTTATACACAATTATATTAGAATATATGGACAAAGCGATGAATTATTTGACAGTTGTGTTGAAAACGAAGAACAAATTAGGGAAAGTAAAAATGAAGATGCAAGTTCTCAAGTAGAGTATAATATTACTCCAACATAACTTCGAGGTATGTTTTAGAAGCGAGACGAAATTGTTAGACAAATGTGAAGTAATTATATTATTTCTAATTGATTTATATTTCTTTTAGTAAATGATAGTACTATTATGTTTTCAAGAATTATAATATGATGGACATTTTTATTGATTAGAATGACTACAATTAATTTGTAATTTGTAATTATATTTAATTCGCATATATTTTAACTTTAACTATAATGATAATTAGTTAATTTAAAAATATAATGTATTATATTAAAATCATTAACATAAGATTATAATTACAAGAATAGAAACAGGATGATAAAATCAAACATATTTTTGTTTTTAATTTTTTATTACAAATCTCAACCAAACAGGTTTTTGTTTTCAGTTTTTAAATTATAAACTTAAACCAAACAGGTTTATGTTTTTCTTAGGAAAAAATAGAAACCAAAAACAGAAAATAGAAAACAAAAACCAAAAATCAAAAACCAAAAAACCAAAAACCAAAAACTACAACAGTAAAATAGAAGTAGAATCCAACGGCCTTAAACTTTGTAAATCCTTATTTGAGTTTTATGGATTTGCTTGCCAGTTTGGCAAGTGATTTTTCCCTCTACACTAGAGGGTTTTTTCATATAAGTCTCAATGTTTGCTTCTTTATTAAGTTTCTTATTCTCATATTATTTTTTTGGTTAAACATGAAGAGTATTTTGTTAATGAATTGTGGTTGATCTTTTAGAGAGTTATGTTATTGTCTCCCAACAAATGGTATCATAATCATCGTGATAAAAAGTGGAAACAGCTATATGATCAAATTGATGTTAACAAACTACTCTATTTGGAGACCTATGATGGAGGACTTTTTGTATTGTAAAGATTTCTTTGAACCTATTGATGTGGACAAAGGTGAGAAGGATGATGTTCCTTCAAAACTTGAGAAGATGTCAAATAGAGAACGAGAAAAGATGAAGCGAAAAAATCTGGGCACGATTTGACAATAGATTGATATTTGCATGTCAAATAGAGAACGAGAAAAGATGAAGCGAAAAAATCTGGGCACGATTTGACAATAGATTGATATTTGCATGTTCAACCATATGTCATAAGAAACAAATCCTTTTAAGTTATAGAAAAAGCTATAAGGAATCTATGAAAGGAAGATTACCCATAACAAGGTCTCTCTAATTAAACGACTTGTAAACTTGAATCTGAAAAATGGGAATTTTGTATAGATACATTTAAGTGATTTCCAAGATATAATTACTGAGCTCACTATAATAAAGATCATTCTTGATTAGATTCAAGCCTTGCTCTTATTGAGTTCGCTATAGGATAGCTAGGAGATATTAGTGGTGACGATTAGCAATTCAACTCCTAAATATGTGTTCTCTTTGGATGTAATTAAAGAGAGTATGTTCAATGAAGAAATTATAAGAAAAGAGATGGAAGCTGACAATGTGCAAGTCTTCATGGTAGAAAGTAGGGGAAGGAGCAAGAGTAGAGGTCTCAAAGGGCATGACAAGTATAAGAATCAATCAAAGTCTAAAAGTGATAAATAAGTGAAGACATGCCATTATTATGACAAGTTAGGGCACATTAAGAGGTTATGTTATAAATGAAAGAGGGATTAGAAAAAGCAAAATCATCATAATAATAAAGATAATAAGAATACTAGTGCACCAGCTTCAAGAACAAATGATAAGGTGTCCTTAGTTTTGTCCGCAAGTGAGTGCTTCCTTATCAGTGATTTGGGTTCTAATTGGTTGATTGACACAAGAGCTTCATATCATTGTGTTTCAAAAGTAGAGTACTTCTCAATCAGCTACTCCAGACCTGAATCATTAATATGGAGACTTTGGAAACGTAAAGATGGGAAATCAAAGTTGTGCCAAGATTATCGATATGGGTGATATTTGAGTTCAAAAAAAAGCCAGATGCTTATTAACCTTAAGAGATGTAAGACACATTCCTGATTTAAGGCCAAATTTGTTATCAATAAACATGTTATATTAAGAAGGATTCAATCAAACTTTCACAGATAGGAAGTGGAAACTATTTAAATAAGCAATGAATATTGCTCGAGGAGAGTTATGTTGAACATTGTACAAGACACACACAATGTATGGTGGTGGAAAAGCACACACAATCAAAGAGGAAACTTCTCCAAATATGCAGCATCGAAAATTAGGGCACATGAGTGAGAAATGATTAAAGTTGTTGGCTGGTCAATCCTTTATCCCAATCAAAAACACCCTAGAGCTTAATACTTGTGATTATTGTTTGGCAAGAAAGCAACATAAAGTCTCTTTCAAGATAAGATTTACAAGGAAGATGGAGATATTAGAGTTGGTGCATTTAGATTTTTATGGTTCAATTAAGAAGTAGTCACTGGGAGGTAATAAATATTTTGTTACAATTATTGATGATGCTTCGACAATGACTTCGGTGTACATGTTGAAAGCAAAGAGTCAAGTTTTTGAAACTTTTTAAAAGTTTCATTCCATGGTAGAAAGGGAAGCTGAGAGGAAGCTGAAGTATTTGCAAAAAAATAATGGAGGTGAGTATACTTCTAAGGTGTTTGAAGAATAGCGTATATCACACGGCATTAAACTTGAGAAGACTGAACTTGGTACTCTACAACATAACGGTATTGCTAAGAGGATGAACATAACTATAATGGAGAAGGTTCGTTGCATGCTTAGAATGTCCATATTGTTGAAGATAGTTTAGGGTAAAGTAGTTTGAACATCAATCTATTTAATCAACAAAGTTCCCTCAGGTCTATTAAATTTTGAGATTCCAGGAGTACAAGAAAGGTGCAGATCTTCTAAGAGAAGATAAGTCCGCACACAGTTGTTTATCCTATGGTATTCTTAACTCTTCTCCAATTTCTCACATTATTCAGTAGTTTATAAGTGAAGGAGATGAAGTGTGTGACCAAACACACATTAATGGTATGTACAACTTGATAAAGATGAGCTACATGAACCACATTTGGAAAGTGTTAAAGATGAAATCATTAAGAAAATACAACTTTGAAGGTTGAAAAGGAATAAAAGGTCTTCTGCAAGATATTTGAGTTTATAATATTTATTGGTTACTGCTGAGGGAGAGCCTGAGAATATGCAAGATGTTGCATCTTATGAATGCAATGATCTTTGGCTCAGAACTATGAAGGAAAAGTTGAATTCTTTAAAGAAGAGTGATACATATGAGCTTGTGAAACTTCCAAAAGGTAAAAAGACACTAAAGAATAAATAGGTGTTCAAGATAATGAAAGATGGCTGGTGAAGTAGAAGGCAAAACTAGTAGTGAACGAGTTTAGGCAAAAGAAGGGTATAGATTTTGATGAAATCTTTTTACCACTAGTTAAGATGACCTCAATTTAAATAAATCCGGTTTAACTACCCATTTGGATCTTGAATTTAAACAGTTGGATGTTAAAATAGCTTTTTTACATATAGATTTAGAAGAGGAGATATACATGGAGTAGTCAAAAGGCTTTAAAGCTAAAGGTAAGGGAAATCTGATCTGCAAGCTGCAGAAAAGCTTATATGGGTTAAAAAAAGCTTCAAGGCAGTGGTATCATAAGTTTGATTCTTTTATGACAGGTCATAGTTACAAGAGAACTTATGTTGATGCTTGTGTGTATTTTAAGAATTTCACAGGTGAGAACTTCATCATTCTTTTTCTATATATTGATGATATACTGATTATAAGAAATTAAAGGAGTATTTATCTAAATCTTTTGATATGAAAGATTTAAGTCTTGAAAAGCAGATTTTGGGCATTAAAATAACCCAGGATAGGAAGAGCAGAAAATTATGGTTATCATAGGAAAGATGTATTGAACCGATGTTAGGAAGATTTAATATGAAGCATGTCAAGCCAGTTATCATGTCACTGACATCTTACTTCAAGCTGAGTAAGCGTGCATATCCCTCAATAAAAAAGGAGAAAGATGATATGTCTTGTATTTCATACTCATCTGCAATAAGGTCTTTAACGTATGCAATAGTGTGTACAAGGCTAGATATTACACAAGCGACTGGGTTAGTAAATAAATTATTTTCTAATATAGAAAAGATTCACTGAGAAGCAATGAAATAAATTTTAAGATATTTGAAAGGTATTTCAAATTGGAGTTTTTATTTTGGTGTTGTAAGCCAATTTTTAAAGGTTATATGGATGGAGATCTTAATGGAAGGAAATCCACTTCAAGTTTTCTGCTCAATTTTATAAGGGGAGCCATTTTATGGCAATCCAAACTATAAAAATGTGTAACTTTATCTACAACTGAAGCAAAGTATGTAACTATAGTAGAAGCTAGTAAGGAGATGCCTTGGTTAAAAAGACTCCTTCAAAAGCTGGATGTGAAGCAAAAAGACTATCTAGTATTTTGTAATAGTCAAAATGTTATTAACTTGAGCAAAAATATTATATATCATTCCCATTTAAGGCATATAGATGTCAGACATCATTAGTTGAGGTTTATGATTGAGGAGTAACAATTGAGTGTCCAAACCTATTTTGAGACTTTTGATGATCGTTGATGCTTTTGTGATTCATAGGAATGACGAATAAGTGAAGACAAGATGAATGACAGTTAGATGGAGCTCTTTTGGTGAGACACGACTGTGTAGGGTGCTACATGCCTATGTCCTTTACTTACATGATTGTGCGGATCAATTGTACAAGTCTCTAGAACCATATGAAGGATGTGAATGGCGAAGACATATACAGTCATGTACACAACTGTGTTCAAACCATGTAATTCTTTATAACTATATACATCTATGACTAAGGCAGTATTGGAAGAGACACAGTCACTTACATGGCCATGTATGTGACCATGTACAATGCAGAAAAACCTATGTCATGATATCAAAAATAAAATATGTAAGTTTTGTAAGAGAGAGGAGTCAAAACACCAAAAGTGAGGAAAACATAAAGAAAGCAAATAGTATAGTATTATCATCCTTTTTGTTATTTTTGGGATTGGTTTAAGAGTTTGTTGATTGACATATCAACTTTGGATTCAATCCTGAAACGTTGTTAGACAAATTATAGTAGTTATGTGAGAGATTAAACTTTGTAAATCTTTGGGGCACCTAGGGAGAAATTATACCGAATCCAAATGAGTTCGTATACAACCAGGACATGACATCACCACCCAAAATCTTAAAGAAATGGTTTATAAGTCCTATCTTTATATATAACTCACTTCATCCTTATATATCTTTTCGATGTGGGATCATTCCACTTGAAAATTTCTAACATCACTTTCTCACAAGTAGATCTATCCATATCGTACTAGCTTCCTCTCAACTCATAGCTTATGTAAAACTATTTGAGTCACTCCATGAATCATCCATTTATCTTACCTAAATCCATGAATCTCTATTCATCAGACTTCACCAGCCTAGTTCTGATACCATTGAAAGGTTTTAAGGGGGTTTAAGGAGAAACTGGACTAGATTCAAGTGGGCTCATATATAACCAGAACATTATATCTCAACCTAAAGCCTTAAAGCAATGAGTTATAAGGTCTATCTTTATATATAACTCACTTCATTCTGATGTCTCTTTCCGATGTAAGATTACTCCACCTGCGAATTTTTAACACTTTTTAGTTTGTATATCTTTATTTTGTATTTATTATGTTCATATTTAATAGGTGTAGATATTTATAACATTATATTGAGTTATTTTCGGTTAAATTTGTCATTGACTTTATTTGAATTATATATATTTTGTGGCATTTCTTATAATATTACTTTCATATTTTTCAAAAAAACATATTTAATTTAGAGTTTATATCATAGAGTCATTACGTTAACATGATATGTTTGTTTAACTTAAAAATAGTATATTTCTATTGACATTTGAAGACATAAAATGAATGTCATACTAACATATCTAACTATTAAATCAAATTTTTGGAGTTCAAAAATAATAATCTTATGGAATGGTAATCATAATATATACACAATTGTGGCTCCACAGTTATTTATTAGTTTGACCCAATTGCACAATAAAAATAAAATATTAAAATTTGACTTGAAAAAATAAACATTGGCCAATAAAAGACTCAATCTTCAAATCAAAATTTAAATATTTCAAATTAGTATTATTAATGAATTACAATCATGGTATATACAATTGTGGTTCTATAATTTGTATAAAGGGAACATAAATCTTTTAGTGGTAAGCTGTGATTTTTTTTTTCATACATCCAATTTGCTTTACCACTTCAACATTAAAAAGAAAAACTAAAATTTGTATAAGAATTTGAACCTATGAAATACATAAATTAACTAATAGTAGTAACAACCAAGGGTTGAACTTTTAGCATTCTCTACTCTTTGGTGCGTTTAACTACTTTTCAAAACTTTTGCAAACTCCTTCTAAGGCCACTTCTTCCCAAATCTTTCTTAAAGGGCTTATGCAATTTAGTATTATTGCTCATGATGCTGACTGGTTATCTCAACCTATCTCTTAGCAAGAGATTGAAGCCTTATTAAAGACATTGAACCCTCATAAAGCGCCTAGTCCTGATAGCTTTAATCCCTTATTTTTCAACAAAGCCTAGCATTTAATACAACCCACTGTGATTGATGCAATCCTTGAGTTCTTCAACAAAGGAAACATGTTGACAGAATTTAATAGCACTGTCATCACTCTTGTTTCCAAAGCTGGCTAGCATACCTCCTTCTCAGATTTTAGGGCAATTTAATGCTGCAATACAATTTATAAAATCATCTCCAAGGTGCTAGCTCTTAGGTTAAAAAGAGTGTTGGGTAACTACATTGATTTATCTCGAGGGTTATTCATCCCAGGTCGTATTATAGGGGATAATATAATGTTACTGCAGGAAATTGTCAAAGCCCATGGTCTTAGAAGAGGAAGAAGGTATTGCTTTCTTAAGATAGACCTGAAAAAAAGCTTTTGATAGTGTGGATTGGATCTTCATTATAAATACCCTCCAAGCCTTGGATTTGCCACCAATATTTGTACAATGGGTTTCAGAATGTGTCACAACTCCTACTTTTAAAGTCTTGGTGAATGGGCAGCATAGTAAACACTTTAAAAGTTCCAAGGGAATCCGAAAAGGTATCCCCCTTTCACCATATCTCTTTGCTCTTGTTATGGAGGTCTTTAACAAAACTCTTAAAGTTGTGACAGTCCGAGCTAAAGCTTTTAAATATCACTCCAAGTGCAAGAATATGAGGATTACAAAATTGAGCTTTGCAAATGATCTTATTTTGCTTTCTAAGGCAAATCATCCTTTTGTCTTTATACTAATGAAGGCCCTGAAAATGTTTAGCAATCTCTCTGGTTTGGAAGTGAATTATACTAAAAGTAGTTTCTTCTTGTCTAAATCTGCCTTGGAGTGTGAATCCACTATCCAATCCATCACTGGTTTCAATTTTCTATCATTGCAAATGGTCTATCTTGGTATCCCAATTTCTAGTTCTAATCCTACTTTTGTTGATTTCTCCTTGCTAGTTGGAAGGATAGAGGGTAAAATTGCATCCTGGAGTTCTAAATCTCTGTCTACAGCAAGTACGATCCAACTCGTATCCTTTGTATTGAATTTTGTCAATGTATTCTGGTCTGCTTATATGGCTATACCCAGGAAAATTATTAAATACCCAGGAAAATTATTAAAACCGTGGAGAGGATTTGCAACACCCTTCTATGGTATATGGACAGGAGGAATCTTCCACGAATGCTCGTATGCAACGGAATGAGGTCTGTTTACTTAAGAATAAAGGAGGTCTTGGGATTATCTCTGTGAAAATGATGAATACAGTTATGATGGTAGAAAGACTTTGGCGTTTGTTGATTGATAAGCAGTCCCTTTCTTGCAAATGGGTACATGGCATATTCATCAAGGTAGGTAGCATCTAGAATGTTAAAATCATAGCTAATTCCACATCAACTTGGAGAAAAATCTTTAAAACAAAAGATGACTTAACGCACGAATTTGTCACTGTGATTGGGAATGGTAAACTCACAAGTTTATGGCTTAACAACTAGTTGTCTTAGGCCCTCTAATTAACGTTCAAGGGATAGACTATCTTATAAATGTTCTCGACCAGAACATCACAATTGAGGAGGCTCTAAGGGATAGACAAATCTTTACTCAAGATGTTGTCCCTATCTCTATATTACTTGAAATTCATTAAACAAACCTATTGGGAGGGGGGGACAAAACTATCTGGAAGCACTCCAACAATGGGATTTTCACCAACAAATCTTGTAAGAATTTCATACAGAAGCACCTTTCCATAATTCCCTGGACCAGGGATGTTTGAATCAAGCATTGTCATCCTTGAGCTGCGTTTATATTGTGGCAAGCTTTAAAAGAAAAACTGCCAAAAGTTAGACAAATTGAAGTGCTTTCTTTATATTCCTAACTGGTGCATATTATGTCAGATGGCTGAGAAAAGTCACAAACATTTATTCTTTCAATGTGAGTTTGATAATACCAGCTCGATGGCAATCCTACACAGTTGTATGGTGAATATACCTAATTGTTGGAACTCTTTCAAGGCTTGGTGTGGTCAGTTTGCACTTTCTGATGATTCTCTCAGCTGGTGATTTTGCGTAGCTCTTTCTTTCATTGTCACGGCTACCTGGGAGGAGAGGAACCTTCGAAATTATTCATAATATAAGCTCATCTAAGGAGCAGTTTTAGAACAACTTATTTGAACAAATCAGAAGATATATCAACCTACACAAGCTCAATTTCTGAAACCAAGAGTATTGGACTAGAGTGTGGAACATTTAACCCCTACCCTGCCTAGGATGATCGCCAATTTCTCCTTTTTGTAACTCAGATCGCCTAACAAATATATACTTTCTCTTTGTAGCTTGTTTGTAACACTTGTTTTGCCTTTAATGGCCCAATTCATTACAATTCCTAAAAAAATCAAAACTTTTCGTAGTTCTTATCACTTGATGTTCTTTTGGTTATGGGAAAGTTCCTTAGGTTTTGGTGAATCTTTAATAATATAAAGACATTAATTTTCTCTATAACTAAAAAGGCAGTGTTTAACAATTTGTTGTATTTCAAGGTAAATGCACCTATTTCGTAAGGGAAAAGTGCCTTTTCAGCTCTGCATAGTATAATAAGATTATAAATCACTTAAAAAAAGGTCACGGTCTAATTGATAAATATACATTAGTAACGCATTTACCTAGAAAGTCCACGACTTAATCTCCCTAGATTTGCTTCTAAATATGAAAGTCCGCCAAATACATACAAAGAGAAACATCAAAGTTGCTAAGAGAACAGAAATCTTCTCCGACCCCAATAAACTCAATGGTTGGCTAAATAAAAGAATAAATTATACCTAAACTCCTCGATGGCCGTCTGCAAGTGTGCGGCCATCATAAATATCGTATTGATAATCCTCATCAAGGTCCTCCATGGTTTTCCCGAATACAAATGACTTTGTTCCCATTGTCGTGAAAGGCATTAGACCAAATGCACGAGCTGTTTTAATCTCCCTGGCAACCTTCCTCTGTGCTTTGGCACTAATACCAGTCTTCACCAAGAAGCAAAGGGAGTTATTACTACAAATGAGTCATACATGTAACCTTTTAGAAAGTAATTTGAATTTGTGACAGTTATCACCTTGCTTCTCTTAATAATAATTCCAGCCTCTGTTATGAAGTTTGCAAGGAATCTAACATTCTGCATAACAAATTTGGGTGAGTTTAGATTTGCTTTTAACGCAATGACTGTAGTAGAATCGCAATAAATTTCGAATAAAATTATGCATCATTTATTGAAGTGGTTGGAGCTCTGCTGACCACAAGCATATACCAATAATGAGGAACCAAAATCCATATTACACAAAGTTCGACAATGGAAACAACAAAAGCCCATTCTCAGAGAACCCCAACAGATAATTGTCACCAGATCTCCTGGAAATTCATGGTCAAAAGTGTTCACTTCACATCATCTTGAAAAGAGCATAAGCAATATGTTCAAGTATCACCAATTCAAGTGTGCCAACAAATGGAGAAAGGCAGCAGGCAAAAGACATGGCAACAATGGGTTAGTGATAGCCCTCTCTTCGATTTAATACATGGAATCATTAGTCTACATTTGTATTAACCAGGGATATAGAGGAAGTCCACGTAATCAGACCAACTCTTCCTACTTGCAGAATTCGTAGTAGTTGTGTGCAAGCATGTCACAAAAAGTATCAGAAACTAAATTAACTCACCCGAAAATCATCTTTTCTAAGAACCTCATCCGTGGTTACATCAAATTTCAATGGCTTGGGAGGTCTGGTTACTCTTGTCTTTGTAAGATCAAGATCCTGCAAAAGATCATGTAACTCATATTTACACAAGTTTCCGAGCGCTACAAATATGGAAAATTTAATCATTATTTGTTTAGCAACACAATGAAAATTAGATAGCGTAACATGGAATCATAAACATACAGGTTTAAGGTGAAAAAAGCCTGCACTTCATAAGCCATGAAATTCCATAAATTAACAAAGAATATAACACAAGCAGTAGATCTGTGACAATTCAATAAATCATTGACATATTTAAAGAAGAGAAAATAAACTAATTAACAATGAAAGTTGAGAGGAACCTTGAAAACCAATCCAATAAATGCATGAAGCGCATTAATTTTGGCATAATATGCACTAAAGACAAATAATACTCGAGTATGTTGAAATCTTTGAGGGATTAATAAAAACTGTTATATAAGCAGTAATACATACCTTAATGTCATATGTTGAACCCTCAAAAAAGTCCATATCTAGTCTGAAAGAATAACCATCTTCATCAATTTCTTCAGGATCAAACTCAAAGTATGTTGCCGCTTCCTTCAACTTCCCATCCATTCCATCTGACAATGTATTAAACCTATCACCTATAGCATCCAACATCTCACTTTCATTCTGCTCTGCGCCACATTATCTGCGACCCTTCTCAAGTCTATCAAGTTTTTGGAAAAAGGGATCAGAACCTGAACCACTTTTAAGATAATCACCAAATATGCGCCACTCCGCATACTCGAAAGAGTTAGAACTCTTCTCATCGTCATTCGAATTATCTGTTTGAATTATTTTTAAAAAAAGCACAACAATAAACCTCACAGAAACTTAAGTGAAATGGAAATCAAACGACCTGTTCAGCATAAGATTAATATTCTAACAGAAGACACTCTAAATTACACACCAAATTTGAGTAATTACGAGTAACATAAACCAAACCAAACAAAACCACTATGATATATATAATATGGAAGCATGCAATTGAGAAAAATCATGAAATGCCAAGAATCAATTTCAAATCATGAAATGTCAAGAATCAATTTTAGGAAGCAAGGACATGTGAATTGCTTAAAAAAATACAAATGTTAAATTTTCATTATACAAATCAATTGCTTGAAATTTTTAAGCTAAAAGCTGTTCAAATTTTCATTATATAAACCAATTGCTAGGAATTTTGAAGAATACACAAGGCCCTGATAACTATGATTTACCACTCATGGAAATAAGTCAAGGGACACATTGTGCTACCATTTATTTCCCAGTAAAGCTTTATTTCTATTGATAATCACATAGTAAAAAAAATAGGATAATTAGAAATAAGATGGGTACACTAAGCACCTAAAGAGACATTCGTAGAAAGAGATTTCACAAGAAAAGGTGCCTGAAACTACAGAATGAGCCATTCCTCGTTGACTGAAACATAAATTGAGATAGACTTCCCATTTCTGTAACATATAAATATGCAATTAATATATAAACTTATTAACATCACAATCAGTATAATAATACTTTTAGCATTCAATCCTCTGATTTTTTTTGTTTTATTTATGTTAGCAGATGAATCCTGATCATTTTCAAAATCTCTAAGTCTCGTACTTTCAATAAATTACCATCCTAACTTTCCAGTTTATGCCATAATATCTAAACACTAAAGGAAAAGAACAAGAGATGGAAAGAAAGAGGTCAAACCCTATTCGAGGCAAAAACAAGCAAAGCTGTGAATACTATACCAGTTTTGGTATTGATACAATACAGCACCGGTATCGATCAATACTATCCACCATTTTGAGTAATTTTTAAGATTATAAAATACTCTCCTAATTTTAAATAATTAAAATTTAGTCTCTTATTACAAAATACTTCCCCCTATTATGTACTTACCATTCTTAGTGTCAACCTTAGCATTCAATAGTTGCTATTTAGCTGCTAAAGATCATTTTTAGTCCTATTTTTCTTTTGAGTACATAATCATTTCTTGTTTTTGCTACAATATGACTTCTGTTCACTTAATAAAACAAACCAGGCTGTTGTCAAGAACATCGGAACACAGTTACAAACTATTGCTGAAGAAAATGAAACTCAAGATGACAGCTCACAGCTTATCTCCATGGAAAGATGTTAAATAAGTTTAGCTAAAAAGAAAGGATGTTTTGGTTTAGACAAGTGTGTTTCACGTGGAAAGAATTTCCAAGAAACTAGAATACGAAATATA
>JANSVA010000217.1:2338258-2350106 GCA_025504915.1 Erythroxylum reticulatum
ACTGTTTCCAAGAATATGTGAGGAGAAACCTATTTTAGCAAATCAATTTTCTGTAAGTTTGATATACTTCCAGAGCTCTTATGAGGTTAATTTGTGTCTGCATTCAACCATGTTGGCTAAAAAGTAAAAGATGTTATCACTTTTAATATTTGTGATGACAGAGTTACCTCTTATCTAATATGCATAACCTAACTTGACTGCATTTACATGCCATTAATTTCATTGTAACAACTATATTTGAACTATGATATATTATGAAGACTGCTGAGGTTATCTGGTAAAATAATTTCCATTTCCAAATATTAGAGCCATTGTAAACAATTTGACTCTAATAAAATTTCATTGTTCTCTCTTTATTGCATTCTGCAGAATGACTAATCTTTTACCTAAATCTATGAGACTTCTTTGTGTTTCTTGAGTCTCTCACACAAAGGTTTATGCATTTTCACGGTTGGCATGAAATGAGATTGGGCCAGCCATTAACTAAAAGATGATAACTGTGATTAACCATTTTGTTTATATTGTTTAGTTAGTTTGTATGTGCTTTAAAAAGTCGGGGCGCTTGATTATTTGGGATTCAAAAGTGTGTGTCATAGATGAATGCTAAGTCTGCAGAAAGTTGTATTCTAAGATCACAAATTCTGGCGCAGCAACATCAGAATAGTTTAGTGATGCAGCTACGAGGTAGCATTTCTATCTAAATAATCACCACTCTTGATGTGATGTGATGGGAGTTGTCAGGAGGTAGGAAAGAATATAATGCTTTTTAGGAAAAGTTCTTCAAAAATAAAAGAAAATGATTTTGATGTTTATCTGAAAAGAGAATTATGAGTACATTTTGAGGAAATCCTCTTAATGGGGTTTCCAACTGAAATTTTTTTTCTGTGTTTGTGAGTTTTTCCTTGGTTGTCTAGCCTGTACACTAAATTGATTATTTTCAACAGCAATGTCATTTGTTCGAGAACATTCTTCCTTTATAAATCAGAATATAGAAGAATTGTGTAATAATGTTTCCTTTGCTTGGGTTAACGAAGTTGTTTTAATCTTTATGCCAAAATTCATGCAGGTTTTCATTTCACGATCAAATGGCAAGAAGTACTCTAGTGTACTGTGCCCAAGGAGTCCAGAGCTGGTCGAGTAAGTAATTATATAATTTCCTGGTTAGTTGATCATCAATATGCTAATCTTTTTTCATAATTCCATCAGTGCATCAGGTAACACTGAGTTTAGAAATTATAACTAAGGAAGAGGACGTTAAGAGCTAACTTACTGATTGTCGTGTGTATACTTAGTGACCCTGCAGTTTCAGGAATTGGATCATGGGACTGGAATCTGAAGGGGCATAATTCCAAGTATCATGGTTTGTTCCCCCGGGCTTGGACCATATATGAGGGTAAGCTACATCATCAAGTGATATTATCTTAGAATACATTGTACTGTAGATGGTTCTATATTTCATACCCTCTTTAAATGCAGGTGAACCTGATCCAGAACTTAAAATTGTTTGTCGCCAAATTTCACCCATTATTCCTCATAATTACAAGGAGAGCAGTTTCCCTGTCTCAGTTTTCACTTTCATGGTATGAATGAGCTCTTTATCAGTTTTGTTTACATTAATGTTGGCACTGCTGACTTGTTCCTGAGTTCCTTTATCTTTTTTTCAGCTATATAACTCTGGGACAACTGATGCCAATGTCTCCTTGCTTTTTACATGGACAGTAAGTCATTTTTTATCCTGTACTGATCCTGTTTCATTCCTGGCTCCTCTCTTCAATTGGTCATGTGGGGACTGGGGGCAAATTTGCTTTGCTTACATCTTATTTTAGAATGAGACTTAAACAAGTCACATACGTTATGCCTGTCCGTTATGTCTTTGCCAATTCAGAATTCTGTCGGAGGGGTATCTGAGTTCTCTGGCCAGCACGTTAATTCAAAGAGAATGTAAGCAGAGTGGTCGTGTATTTTATCTTAGTTTCTTGCGATCATGTCTTAATTATCATATGGAAAAGTTTGATGCCCACTTTAACACTGACAAACATGGTTATTTATCCTGCTAGAATGAAGGACGGTGTTCATTGTGTTCTTCTACATCACAAGTGAGATCCTTTTTCTTGGATGGAAAATAATATTCTGGAATTGGTTTTCTCAGCTCTAGGTTAATGGTATGTGTAAAAATCTTGCATCTATTTTAATCATACAGGACAGCTAATGGGGTTTCGCCAGTGACTTTTGCAATTGCTGCACAAGGGAAGCATGGAGTCAATGTCTCCGAGTGTCCTTGCTTCGTAATATCAGGAAACTCTGAAGGTATAACTGCCAGAGACATGTGGAATGAAATGAAACAGGTTTGTGGAAGTTTATATGCTTTAGAAGCATGCCATGATTGTTGTTTTGTTCCTTTAACTTCTCAAAATTTTTGCTCTAATGAAATTTGGAACGATTAAGATATTTATTTTGTTTTCATGAAAGAGTGATCTGGACATGTTTAATTTAGCAAATTTTTGAATGGGGATGGCCAAGAGTACTTACATAAAACAAATGTAAGGTTAGGAAAAATGGAAACCCATAATAACATTTTCTTGAGTGGGAGAGGCAGTTACTAAGCTTGGTGAAAACCTATCAGATTTGGAATCTTTTGTTAAGCATTGCTGTTTTTTCAAAAGTAAGATTGGCATAATGTTAGTTGATTGTTGATCGCAATTATACTTTCTCCAGTTGCAGCTAGATGATTGTTGGTCACTATATACTTTCCCCTAATTCCTTTTCTTTACTACCATTATGGGTTTAAGATGATTTGATATATGTTCGATGAGAAGTTTCTTGTGTTTTCAACAATGCATGCTAGAGCATAAGGTAACTGATGCATGCATATTCATTGCGTTAGATCTTAAGCACCTATGCTTAATCATATTTTTGGTAGAAGTTAACATAAGATTTTGTATGGAAATAGCATGGATCCTTTGACAACCTTAAGTCTGCCGAAATAGCTATGCCTTCAAAACCAGGATCATCTATTGGGGCAGCCATTGCTTGCTCGGTGACAGTTCCACCTGATGCAACTCGTCATGCAACTTTTTCATTGGCATGGGATTGCCCTGAAGTAAATTTTATAGGTGGAAGGACTTACCAAAGGTAGTTTGCCATAAGCATGGTTGAAATAAATAATTGAATTGTGAAAGGTGACTTAAGCTTCAAGCTTTTTCATCAACAGGCGTTACACAAAATTTTACAATAGTCGTGACGCGGCTGCAGATATTGCACATGATGCTATTCTGGGTAATGCCAAGTTCCTTTTCACGTTGATGACTTCATTTTGTTTTTAGTAGGGTAAATTTGTAGGTGAATGTTTTAGAACAAAAAGTGAATATATATTGTGACAATTACACTTCTGGTAATTCTGTTATAATCCCAGAGCATCAACATTGGGAAACCCAGGTAGAAGCCTGGCAGAGACCAATTCTTGAAGACAAGAATCTTCCTGAATGGTAAGCCAGTTATATATTCTTAGTCTTTTTGTTAAGGAATATTCTCTGATTCTGAAGAATTTTTTTCAGGTATCCTGTCACTCTCTTTAATGAGCTTTATTTTCTTAATTCGGGTGGAACAATTTGGACAGGTGATTGTAGCCTGTCTGACTTGTATTAATCTACACAGAATATTTATCTTTTCTCTTTTGAGTTTGGATGCATAGTTTAGCATATACAGATACTTCTCTTTTGCAGATGGAGCACCTCCAGTACATACTTTAGTAAGTGTTGAAGGAAGGAAGTTTTCACTTGATAGGTCTGAATCAGGTATGAAGGGTCTTATCAATGGAACCTCTCAAAGAGATACTGCTGTCAACATTCTTGGAAGGATGGCTTCAATGCTTGATCAAATTCATACCCCAGCGGCACTAAATTCTGCTTTTGGAACTAATATGCTTCAAGAAGGAGAAGAAAATATTGGTCAATTCCTATATCTTGAAGGGATTGAATATCACATGTGGAACACCTATGATGTTCATTTTTATGCCTCTTTTGCACTAATTATGTTGTTTCCCAAGCTTCAACTTAGCATTCAAAGGGACTTTGCTGCAGCAGTAATGATGCATGATCCCAGTAAGATACAACTTCTACATGATGGACAATGGGTTCAAAGAAAAGTACTTGGAGCAGTTCCCCATGATATTGGAATTAATGATCCATGGTTTGAAGTGAATGCCTACCCCCTTTATAATACAGATCGATGGAAAGATTTGAATCCCAAATTTGTTCTCCAAGTTTACAGGGACGTGGTTGCTACAGGTGACAAAAGGTTTGCAGAAGCTGTTTGGCCGTCAGTTTATATGGCCATGGCTTTTATGGACCAGTTTGATAGGGATGGTGATGGGATGATTGAAAATGATGGCTTTCCAGATCAGACATATGATACTTGGTCTGTGTCTGGTGTGAGTGCATACAGTGGTGGTCTATGGGTGGCAGCTTTACAGGCTACATCAGCCCTGGCGAGAGAACTAGGTGACAAGGATTCAGAAGACTACTTTTGGTTTAGGTTTCAGAAGGCAAAAGCTGTGTATGGGAAGTTATGGAATGGTTCTTACTTCAATTATGACAACAGCAAGGGGAGGAACAGTTCATCTATTCAAGCTGATCAATTGGCTGGACAATGGTCTGTTGCAATTAATATGATTTGAACATGTTGAATGCCTTATGCCTATAATCTATTTCAATTTAAAATACAAAAGCACTTGATTCATATTCTCCTGTTATCTTTCTTGCTTTTAAAAGTAGAAATTGTTCTAACAAGTTTTGTTTCAAATGCATGTGTGCTATTCCCAAAGAACTAGTGTATGAATGCTTCACAGTTTCTATGGCCTAGAGCATTCATTTCTAGGTTTAAGTTGATATGTTGAGATCAATTAATCTTCTAGGATCAAAATATTGTGGGTCTGGATATGCTTAATTCTGCATTCTCTTCTCTTGATATTATAAGGTGAAGAAACATGATATACTAAGTTGTTCTGTTTATAGGTATGCACGAGCCTGTGGACTTTTGCCAATTGTTGATGAAGACAAAGCAAAATGCGCGTTAGAGAAGGTTTACAATTACAATGTCTTGAAGGTGAAGGATGGGAAGCGAGGAGCTGTAAATGGGATGCTACCAGATGGGAATGTTGATCTTTCATCAATGCAGTCAAGAGAAATTTGGTCTGGAGTCACATATGCAGTTGCTGCAACGATGATCCATGAGGAATTAACAGATATGGCATTTCATACAGCAAGTGGGGTGTATGAGGCTGCATGGTCTGAAGCAGGACTAGGGTAAGCATATCCATGGACACTTACCATAATGAAATTTTCTTTTCAGCTATCCTGTGAATTTGCTTGCATCTGCATAACTATCTGAAATCATATCTGCTTAAACACACTAGGATACCAAAACACAGGCATGACCTTTGAGATGCACTGCTTTCAGCTAACTAATTTCTTATGTAAACAGTTATTCTTTTCAAACTCCAGAAGGTTGGAACACCGATGACCAGTATAGATCCATATGTTACATGCGCCCTTTAGCTATTTGGGCGATGCAGTGGGCTTTATCAAAACCGAAACTTTACAAGCAGGACACAAGGTTAGAAGTGAAGGAAGAATCGCAGCTAATGTACCATCCTGGATTCGATAGAGTTGCTCGTCTTCTCAGGTTGCCTGAAGAGACAGATTCAAAAAGTATTTTTCAGTCTTTATTTGAGTATGCTTGGAAGAAGTTTGGTTATGTGTGATGATGGATCTTCTGTACAGCTGAGGGCTTTATTTATCACAAAATAAGGAAAGCCACAGATATTGTGTTAGACTGAATTATTTCAACTAACAACTGAAATTTACATATGTTTTCTCCATTTGCATATTGGTCTCATTTGTAAACAGACCTGCAAAGCAAAAGCAGTAAACACATTAGAGAACTGCTTTCTATGTGAATCCGTTTTCCTCTATAACATTATCTTCTTTCCATTGTGAAGAAATTTAGCAACTACATTAACTCCAACTACTCCCTTGGAAAAGCTATTTGTCCTTGTAGAAATGGTTTCTATCAGAAAAAGAAGCAGCCTTTCACAGTTCAATTTCTTTGCAGAAAGTTAACGTTATGTTTGATGAGAGCTGTTCTTTCCCCTGTTGGACTGTAGATATAAGATTTGATTGTCCTTGTCATTCTTAACAGCTTTTTCAAAGATGAGACTAGGATTTTCATGTTTGTATTTGGGGTCTTCATCCGTAGTTCAAGCTTTAAAAAGCAGGCTATGATAGCTATATTGTTCACAGGTCAAATAACTAGACATTGACAAAATTTGCTAATATTAATCTCTTCAGCCGAGTTGATGAGTGAAAGGCAAAGTTTCTTTGTTTATATTTGTGAATCCTGCAGCCGCTACTCTTAAGATGAGCAAGGTTGTCGAGTGCATACAATAACCTGTAAACCTGATGAAAGGTAAAGTTATTGGTTCAGAATCACATGAATGTCAATTTGGTAATGAACCAGGCCATGGGGGCACTCTTTTGCCGTAGAATCTCTAATGAACGAGGCGAATAAGCTCGAGACATTGAATTCCCAGTATGTTTGTCAGGTTCCTAGGAAAAGTTGAACTGAAAGGGTCTAATGGTGAAAGCAGCCTGAACATTTCCTGGAGTTTATGGCTTGAGGTAGCTTGAAAGACGTTGCGGATAAATTCTGGTCATTGGACGATAAGGGAATCCGCTGTGCACACGGGAAGTTACTTTATGGTTCGAAGTACGCTCATCAGAATGGTATCGTTCATTGTGACCTCAAGTGGAAGAACATTCTATTAGGCTTGCAGGTGGGATAAAATTGGAGGATTTTGGATGCCCAGAGAAGCTAAAGTAACCAAAAATGAAAAAAAAAAAAATCAGCAAGATCTTGGCGATCCATTAAATGGATTTCATTCTAGATGGCTTCTGAAGTCTGGCAAAAAGAAAGATTGGAACTTGCTTCTGAAATTAACAGTGGTTGAAATGGTCACTGTCAGGGGAGCAAGAAGAAAGACAATGCAGTCAATTTGTTGTGTTTCTGAAAAATACAACTCTTTCTTGCTTTTCCTTTATTCCTTTCATGCAAGTAGAAAATTATATCCCAACTCTTTCCTTCTAATCTATACTATAGTGAAGTTTAAATTTTCAGACATGGATATTACATAATGTACATAAGCTTCTTCCTTTGTCATGTATATGTTTATACATGAAACAGGCTCCTCATAAAACTTCTGCCCCAGAACTAACAGCCTAACAGGTACAAAAGATGCAACCGGGAGATCTACAGCTGCATGCATGTTCCCAAAATCTACTAAAGCTTTTGACCCCACAAAGTGAATTAGGCTAATCTATTTTGCTTTCTGTAATCTGCCATCTTTGCTTTCCAAAGAGATGGGTTTGTTGCAGGAAAATCCAAACACAATTCTTAGGCGCTAAAGAGATCTATGCATGGAGGAAGTGTCCCTTGCAGACTGTGACGGAAATGGTTGCTCTCTGATGCGAGATAAGAGTATAGAAACTTGCTCAATTGCAATATCCAGCCTTGATCGCGACTTGTTAGCTTCAGTTATGAGATTTGACACCATATTTTGTAGCAACTGAATTCTTTCTCCATGATCGTTTGTAGAACTCTGAATATATTTCGAAGGGGATGTGCTGATTCGACGCCAACGAATAGGAAGGTACCTCTCAGGTATTTGAAAGCAGTTCCCTGTGGAAAGAACTCGAAGTGCATGTCGACAGAGAATTCCAGAGAACTCAAACTGATGACAGCTGCAACTAATGATACCTTCCCTGGGAACCCAATACACTTTTCGGCCTCCCTCAAGTTTGGTGTGGTGTCTCACAAGAAAACCATCTTCCATCTGAAATGATGCATAGTGTGCAGCTAAAACAAGTTGTTCTTGCAGCTTAGAGAAGGCGTAAGGTGTCAATATTGCAGCGGCATGTGATTCCATAGGTGCCCCAGTTTTCAGGCATATATTGTGAAGATTCTGCTGCATTGTTTGCTGTTCCGCAGCTTGATCTTTGAAATCCACCGCAACAGCAACCTGGTTGCAGGGGAACTAATTCAAACACAGAGAAAGCTGTCCCACATTTTCAGAAGAAGAAATGTTGGAAGATAAATGATGACTGAACACAGAGACTTAAGCCAAGTTTAAATGTATATCACAACCATTACATTCACCAAAAATAAGACAGATATCGAATAAAAACAAACTCACAAGTAAAACTATACCTTCAACACCAACAATAATATTGACTAAAATAAGCAAGAAGATTGGCACCACAAAATTTTTTCTCTAGTAATTGCAAGGAATAACTGGGAGAGAACATACTTGCTCCACAAAGTGTGCAAGTCGAGTCTGTGCACTAAGAAACCGTTGGATAAAGCCGTTGATTGCTTTTGAATGGCTAGCTGCAGTCATTCCTGCGAAGAAATAGCTTCTCAAGTATGGCAAGGCCCAAAGTGTTCTTAACGCGTACAAGTTTGCAATATGCCTGTTGGTGTTAAGACCAAAGGAATTAACCATATCCCTCCAGCCCAATTCGAAGTCATCAATTGATTCAAGGTTGTATAGACGATGGAACTCTGATTTCCACTCATTGTAACGTTCTCCTAGAACAGCATTAAACCAAGATGGGAACTTTGCTACAATCATCCATATACAAAGTGCATGCTTTGTTGACGGCATCTCCATTCCTATTGCTTCTTTGAGGCACATATTCTGATCAGTTAATATTGTTTGTGGAGCCTTCCCATTCATGAACCCTAAAAATGCCTTTAATGGAAAGTAAAAGAAAAAACATAAGCCAAAATGCCCCAGTTGAACATGAATATGTATTAATGTTTATGCCTCTCCACAAATAAAAAAAATGAAAATATCACTTCCCAAAACAAGAAAGTATAAATGTAAAACCCTAAGAGTTGAAGTTGCACACGTCAAAGGCTCAGCTGCATTATCAAAAAAGATCATGCATGCAATAACTATAACAAAGGTGCATATGAAGGTCGGGTAGGCCTGCCAGTTTTAACAAAAATACAATTTAGAAATCAATAAATGGCAATAGCTCACATGAGTCCTCAACTCTCATTTCAAGGTGATGCATACCTGGTCAGCCCAATGTTTTTACCATCTCATTACTACCTTAACCCTTATTATCCTGATAAATACCTTTATTCAATTTCATGACATACAGTCTGTGGCCATTTTTTTATAAATGTTCTTGCTAGAACCAATCAGAGATCCAATTGAAGTTGTTCATGTGAAAGTAAGAGTAACTTTTCAAAGTAAAGATTGTTTTGATCTATTACCTTCAATGCCCATGATAGCGATCTCAAATTTTCTTCTCTTAAAAGTACACAGCCAAAGAAGCAAGGCATGCCATAATTATTCATCCCAACCCATATCCCAACAGGCATGTCAAATGCAGTTAAGCGATGTGTTGTATCAAATACCACTGCATCACCAAAAATCTCATATGATTGGATAGACGATGCATATGACCAAGCAATGTTCTCTAACCTGTTGTTTCCATCAAGTGTGCACTCAAATTTGAAGTTTGGGTCCTTCTCTTTGATGTTTCTGCACATCCTTAATAAGTCTATAGTTTCCTCCCCTGGATCTAATTTCCTAAATGACTGAAGTAAATTCCTTACATCCTTCTCAGTGAAGGGCAAATATCCAGGCTCCACACATTTTTCAAGTTCCATGAGCCTCATCATTTGCTGCACTGAAATCCCTGTTTTAGCAAACATGAGTATTCTGCTCTTGTCCACATCTGATATAGTTCGATAAGCAGGAAGGAAACGAACTTGATTTGGTTCCAAGAGTTCATGATTATGGTAGTTTACAAAACCAGTCACACGCCATTCTGGTGCTCCTAACTCTGTAGTCTTGCTTATTCTCATATATGCTTGACACCCACACCGTGATGATTTCCTGTTTCTTTGTGGTTTATTGTCATTTGAGGTTTTAACAGGGGTGTTCCCAGCTCGGTGGCAAACAAAATACCGTCTTGTGAGTCCTTTGCCAACTCCATCTTTGCCTTCTGTTCGATGACGACGGATTGAGAATCCACACCTCTTTGCAAATTCACTGTAAAATTCATAAGCTGCATCATGAGTAGCAAATCTTTGTCCAATATAAGGAATTGCATCATTGGCAGTTTCCAATGACAGTCTAGTTTCATTAGGCGATTCTTCTGTACTGCTAGTATCGTCCAAAGATATAGAACGGTGGTCTGAGGGATCTTCGTATACAAGCATATGTCCAGCTTCTTGAGACATCATATCTTTCTCATTTACCTGAGTAAAGTGTATTCAGTATAGCTGCAACCAATGTAGCAATAAGACAAAGTTTCCAAAGACATTTGTCTAAACACATCATAGCATGATGTACATGTCAGATTGAAAATAAAAGGTAATTTGACAAGCATTCCCAAAAACTTGGAGTCATATGCCACACACTGTAAACACTGGGAAGCAAAACAAGTAACAAAAGAAAAAACTCCACAACCCATGAGAGCCATGAATCTAAGTGACCGTCCTCTTCTCCAAGAACGATAACATCCTCTGTGTCCCAAAAAAAATGAAAAAAACAATATCTCCTGATGAGACTCGAGAAAAGAAAAAATAGTCACAGACTCTAATCTCCAACAACAAACAATTATTAACAATAAAACATCTACCAACGAGTTCTTCCTGTCCCTCTAGATTTTTAGACCCATGTCAATGGACAAAGACGGTAAAAGAATTAGAACCACTACATCACTCTTCCTTTCAAAATTTCGTACGCACACGTTGCATATATGAGGACAGAAAAGCAAAGAAGTTCAACCTTGTCGCCTTCAAACTTAGCAAGCTCATATATAGAGCTACACCAGACGATACAAAACCAGATAACACGATAATAACATTTCCTAATCTTTGTCAAAACTGTTTCCCACAACATTCCCACCTCTGACCCCCCCATCCCAGCAACGAATGCCCTATATAAAAAAAAAAAAACATAAACGAGAACAATCCAAAAAGAAACCCCAAAATAATTATCTCAAGCTAAATACATTCACATCAGAATCAAAGTCTCAAACTTGAATGTTGCCCATGATTAAAAAAAAAGCTCTAAAAATAAGGTATCAACGTCAGACATGGATTATATTTCATATTTATTTCCCTGTAATCACTCAAATTAACATACAACCAACATGTCTCTGAAGAATACATGGAGAGACAATGGTAGAGAAGTACCAATATATCATGCATCAGGGGGTGCAATAAGTGGGATTTGGTAAGAGGAGTAGCCCTAATTTGCGCAGGGAGGTGCTCGTACCCTTTTATATATCCTGCGCATCTTTCTTATCCTACGCCTTCTCTTTCTCCACGTCAGGGGTTGCGGTAAGTGGAGTTTGGTAAGAGGAGTACCCCTAATTTGCGCAGGGAGGTGATGGGACCCTTTTATATATCCTGCGCATCTTTCTTGTCCTACGCCTTCTCTTCCTCCATACACTTCCCTCCTCTGTCCCTGAGGTTTAGTAAAGCCCGCGACCAAACACCCACTCTATCTCTTTCGGCGTCGTTTTCTTACTCTTATCAAATTAGTATTTTCCTTTGTCTTATTCACAATTATGAATTATCAATGCTAGATCTATTCACTCAATCAATAACCGAGTCGGATCAAAAATAATTTTTGAATGAAATATTCAACTTTAGGGATGAATCGAAAAATAAATTTTTATTAATTCTACCTTCCATTGTAGTAAAATTGATTGCAAAAGAGACTAAATCGGTCACGTTAAAATTACTTTCTGAAGAGGTGAGATTA
>JANSVA010000217.1:2350206-2368460 GCA_025504915.1 Erythroxylum reticulatum
CTTCCATTGTAGTAAAATTGATTGCAAAAGAGACTAAATCGGTCACGTTAAAATTACTTTCTGAAGAGGTGAGATTAATATTCAAAAACTTGTCAACAACAATCAGACAAGAGTCATTAAAAATGTTGCGATTAGTCAGTTTGAACAAGAGCACTTTGTTCATAATATGATTAACGAACGAAATTCTTATCTTGATTTAGATCGTGTTAGTGTGCACAAAAGCGCTCGTCTAGTTACTTAGAAGCCTCCAAGAGGCGATGCTATTGCTTTAAATGTCGACGGTAGTGTTCTAGGTAATCCGAGAGATGTGGGCATTGGTGGTGTAATTAGAGACTGCCGTGGTCATTAGTTGGGAGGTTTTTTTTAATTTATTGGCCGCGATTCGAATATGAGTGGCAAATTATTAGCTATTCATATTAGGCTACTCGTTGTTTTGAATCAAAATTATAGAAACATTTGTTTATTTTCAAATTTATTAGAAGCTCTCCGGTGTTTAGAAAGTACAAACGAGAATTTTCATCCTCATAGTAACTTAATTGAAGATATCAAAACTATTCTCGATTGGGATTGGTCTGTAAGATATGGGCATATTCTCCGGGAAGGGAATAGTGTGGCGGATCTTCTTGCTAAACGCGGAAGCCATGAACAAGAACCATTTCAATTTTGGATTATTTTTATTGCTTTTGTTGATGCTGTTGTTCTTACTCATCATTATAGTCTCGGATAAGTCCAACAATACATAATATTATCTTTATCTAATAAAAAGATTATTTTTGATAAATTAACATATAATATAATATATGAGGATGATAATTTTGAATTATATGACAAATAATTAGATATGGATAATAAAAGGAGAGGTAAAAGACATATTTTAAATTTTCTATATTATGAAAATATTTGAATTTATGATAATTATGTTTATTTTAATAAATAAAATATAAAAAGATAATGTATTCAGCACAAATGTAAGTGATATTTATAATATTACTCAACCTTACTCCTAACTAAAAGAGAAATTATTTTCATATGACAAAAAAGAATTTTAATTTAGTAACTAATATTTCAAAATTTAGAGAATATATTAAATGATATATATTTAAATTAATAATTAATCACATTAATCTAATAATAATAATAATAAAATCACATATCTAAAGATTTAAACTTTAAGTAATAAAGAGATCAGCATTATCACCATAACCAATGCATTATCTCTTATATTTTCTTAATTTTTTACAGAATAAAATAGAAACAGAAGGAAGAATCTCAACATTAAAATAAAGTATTATTAGAAAAAGTGGTTAATTATAATAATTAAAGGAAGAAAACAGAGAATCGAATATGATAAATATCAACTGTTTGTGCTTAGCAGATATGGCGCCGTAAAAACAATCTTCTACGTTAGGAAATCTTATAGAAGACTCCGAAATCCAAAACAGAACAGAAACCCACGTGTACTTTGATAAATACAGCCTCAGATCAGATCGTGTGTTTGTTTAATAAGCTTTGAGAGAAGAAAAGCATATACTTTTGCCAAAGTAAGTCGTCTTCTTCTCTCTTCCTTGGTTTTCTCAATATCTTTCTTTTATCTTTTTGAAAAGATCAAGTCTTTTCTGTGTTGTTTGTTGACTAATGTGACTTCTGCTCTCGTTTTTAAACTGGGTTTTTTTTCTTTTTTCTTTTTGGGATGAGTATGTGAGCTGTTCTTTGTGTTTGAAGCAAATGGTTATGGATGATGACATGGGGAAGATAGTACTGAACTCGGGATGGTTAGCAGCGAGATCCACAGAGGTTCAACACAGTGGCATCCAACTCACCACCACTCATCCTCCCACTGGTATTGTTCCTCCTTGGATTAAAGCTGTTGTTCCTGGAACGTAAGTAACATTGCTCCAACTCGTGTTTCATTCTCTTTCTTTCGGTTTTGCAATCGAATTGTTTTTGTTTTCATATTTTGCTATTATAGTGGGGGAGATGGCTGAATTGGCTTTGAATTTCTCTATTTTTGTTTTCGTTTTGTGGTTCTTGGAATTGGAGAATGAAGGCGACTCATCACTAAAATAAATCGAACTTAGGCTTAACGTAGTTGACTTTGGTGTGTGTTAGTTATAATCTGCAAGTGCAATTTCTTCAAACATCTTATATTCTCCAAAGCAAAAGTTTCAATCTTCGAACTGGGTTAGTTTTTCACTGTTCTTGTAAGTGGGTTAGTTTTTCACCGTTTTTGTTGAAGTGGGGATTTTGAAATTTCGTTTCTTTGGCTGTTAAATTCAAAATGTCGATGGTCAACAGAATCAATTCTTGTGGTCTCCATTTCATTACAAATGTAGCAGCTGTGTTTCTTTTGGAATTTGAAATGACAATGATTTCCAACTCATGAATATTTTGTTTACACTCTTGTTTTCTCTTTGACAGTGTTCTGGGAACTCTGTTAGAAAGCAACAAGATACCCGATCCTTTTTACGGATTGGAAAATGAAGTGATTATAGATATTGCTGACTCTGGGAGGGACTACTACACATTCTGGTTCTTCACAACTTTTGAAGTTAAGCTGGTATGCAGTTACCGGCTTTTTGGTTTCTATAACTCCAAATTGCTGTTTTGGGTCAATTTGTATGTGCAAAAGTTTTGATTCTGAAGTATCCCATTTTAACTTTTGTTTCTGATTGATAACTTGGGAATATTTCAGTCAGCAAATCAACACCTTGATCTGAATTTTCGTGCAATCAATTACTCAGCTGAAGTGTACTTGAATGGGCATAAAAAGATTTTACCAAAAGGGATGTTTAGAAGGCATTGCCTAGACGTTACTGATATTCTGAATCCTAGTGGTCAAAACCTTTTGGCTGTTCTGGTTCATCCTCCTGACCATCCTGGGAAGATTCCTTGTGACGGGGGACAGGGTGGTGACCATGAGGTATATGACATATAGAACTCTCCTCTGAAATCAAATTTCCACTTTTACCTTATTCTTTAGCAGAACCACAGACATAAAATGATGTCATCTATGTGGTTGATAGCTGAAAGTTACGGTGATTATATGGGTACAAAGTCTTAAATATTAACCATTTTGCTTTTTTGACAGATTGGAAAAGACGTTGCTGCCCATTATGTCGAGGGCTGGGATTGGATAGCGCCTATAAGGTGAACCCCCTGATCAGTAAACTGACTATATTATTTCTTCTTTTTTCTTTCTTTATTCTGTCCGGTCCTAGCAAGTTGGTCCATATTCATAAAGGAAAAGATGCGCTTTCTTGAAATGCCATAATGGTAAAGTGAAATAAGGGTATGACTATAAGTTTTCTTTTTATGGTTTTGATATTCTACCTTCTAGTTGTAGTTTTAAGCTTATTGTCTTTGCAGGTCCTTATCTTATGTGCTTCTATAGTAAGTATTCATTTACTATTATTGTGGAGATCAATAACAACAGTGTGCTCTTTAACATCTCAGGGATAGAAACACTGGCATATGGGATGAAGTATCAACTTATGTTACAGGGGTGAGATTAAGTTTTGTGATTCAATACCATGGATGACCTTTAAGATGTAATCTTGCATGTGATTGTTCATACTCTAAGCAAGCTGATATGTGCCTAGGGGAAACTTAATCTGGACAGCCCATGAGACCTTTGAGAAGTAACTTAAAATAAGCGGATGATTTAACTTTCTATGTTGGTGTTATTCCAATTATTGCCTTAAGTTTTGGAGCAGATAATGTGTTTGTCTCGAAATTCTTAAAACTAGTTTCTACTCTATTATGAGAACATTTACACTTGATTCTATTTGATTTTGGACTTCACCACTTTTTATATTGCTAACAGCTTGAGTCCTTTTTGTGGATGAAATCATTATCTGCAGCCAGTGAAAATTGTGGATCCCCATTTGGTTTCAACATTTTATGATGGATATAAGAGGGTGTATTTACATGCCACAACTGAGTTGAAAAATAAAGGTACCAGTGTAGCTGATTGTAGTTTGAATATCCAAGTCACGCTGGAACTTGAAAATGGCATTTGCTTGGTGGAGCACCTTCAAACACAACATGTGTCAATCCCAGCCAGAGAGAGCACAACTTTCACATTTCCTCCGGTCAGTTATAGTATTTATGTCATGATCTTAACCAAAAAAATCATATCTTTGGCCCCTCTGTTGACTTAAAAATAATTGTTTTGCTGTTTAGCTGCTGATCGTAGTTTTTTCTGATGCTTAGCAATATTATAGATTTATGTTACTGCTTATGTATATTTTGACAGAGTAGATTAACTCTCTCTTTCTCTCAGTTGTACAATATGAATTCATAACATCCTGACGTCCTCCATATCTTAATGTTCACGTATTTCATTCACTTAATTTTAGTTCCAATGCTCCTTTTGAATACTAACAATGTGAGCTGACAGCTCTTCTTCTACAAACCCAAATTATGGTGGCCAAATGGTATGGGAAAGCAATCCTTGTACGATGTAAGTATTACTGTCGATGTAAAGGGACATGGAGAGTCAGACACATGGAGCCAACTGTTTGGATTTCGTAAAATTGAGAGCTACGTCGATTCTGCAACTGGTGGCAGGTATCAACAAATTAACATCAGATTGATATTCTGGATTGTAGCTGTCAGGGTTATATTAGAATGTAATGAGATCAATCTATCTCTGCTCAACAGATTATTTAAGGTAAATGGTCGGCCTATTTTTATTCGTGGTGGCAACTGGATTTTGTCAGATGGGTTACTACGACTTTCCAGAAAGCGTTACCAGACAGATATCAAGTTCCATGCAGATATGAACTTCAATATGATTCGGTGTTGGGGTGGAGGATTAGCTGAGAGACCAGATTTCTACCATTATTGTGACATTTATGGCTTGCTGGTCTCTCTCTCTCTCTCTCTATTTCTATTTCTGAGATTTTGCTAAGCCTTTCCTTTTTCGTTTTTTGTGATTACAGTACTACTATTTTTCTAGTTTTATTGTTGTCGTTTATGCTGCTGGAAATTATGGGTTGCAAAAGCAGTTAATCTTATTTTCTGTTTTCTGACTGATTGATTATGTAGGTTTGGCAAGAGTTTTGGATTACAGGAGATGTTGATGGAAGGGGTGTCCCAGTCTCAAATCCTGATGGTCCACTTGACCACGATCTGTTCTTGGTATGTGCAAGAGACACAATCAAGCTTCTGAGAAATCATCCTAGCCTTGCTCTGTGGGTAGGTGGAAACGAACAGGTTCCACCAGATGACATCAACAATGGATTAAAGAATTACCTGAAGCTCCATCCGTATTTTCAAAATGTCAAAGAAACTGGCAAGGATCTTCAAGATTTGTCACTAGAGTCTGAGGATCCTAGCCAGTACCTTGACGGGACAAGAATTTATATTCAAGGATCTTTATGGGATGGCTTTGCAAATGGGAAGGGAGATTTCACAGATGGACCTTATGAAATTCAATACCCTGAAAGCTTCTTCAAGGATGATTTCTACAAGTATGGGTTCAACCCTGAGCTTGGCTCTGTTGGAATGCCAGTTGCTGAAACCATCAGAGCAACAATGCCACCAGATGGCTGGCAAATCCCATTGTTTAAGAAGCTTCCTAATGGTTATGTAGAGGAAGTTCCTAACCCCATATGGGAATACCATAAATACATTCCTTACTCAAAACCAGGCAAGGTCCATAATCAGATCCTCTTGTATGGTTCCCCAACTGATCTTGATGATTTTTGTTTGAAGGTATGCTAAATTCTTTATCTAGTTACTTGTGATTCTCTCAACATGCTGTGAAGCTTCTAAACTTTATTCAAACATCATTCCAGGCGCAGCTTGTGAACTATATTCAGTATAGAGCTTTGTTGGAGGGCTGGGCTTCCCGTATGTGGAGCAAATATACTGGTGTTTTGGTTTGGAAGAATCAGAATCCTTGGACAGGTCTAAGAGGTCAGTTTTATGACCATTTGCTTGACCAAACGGCTGGATTCTATGGCAGTCGGTGTGCTGCGGAACCAATCCATGTTCAATTGAATCTGGCAACTTATTTTATTGAGGTAAACACATCAGTACTATCATAAGGTAGCCTATGCATAATTGATTGCTTGGGAGATGGATATTAGTTGTCTGATACTTGAAGTACGTGGGACCTCCAGTTCATCTTCCATTAAATGAAAAGTTAGTTTATGGTTCCCTAAGTCACAAGATTAAACTATATCTTACTGATAGAATCATTTTCTGCTTCTCGTCAACTTTGTGGTTATATAGTTGGTTGAATACTCTTTCCATACACAGGTTGTTAATACTTCGTCTGAAGAACTATCTAATGTGGCCATAGAAGTATCAGTTTGGGATTTAGACGGGGCATGTCCGTATTTCAAAGTTGAAGAAAATCTTCGAGTCCCGCCTCAGAAAACAATCTCCATTGTTGAGATGAAGTATCCAAAGTGTCAAAACCCGAAGCCAGTCTACTTCCTACTTCTCAAACTCTACAAGATGTCTGATCAAGGTATTATATCAAGGAACTTCTATTGGTTGCATTTGCAGGGCGGAGATTACAAGTTGTTGGAATCATATAAGCAGAAGAGAGTTCCCCTCAAGATCACATCAAAGACTTCCATTAGAGGTTCCACTTATGACTTGGAGATGCTTGTGCACAACACATCCAAGAAACCGAACACCAAAGGCTTGACATATCAGAACAACTTTGTTACTAGAATCGGTGATGAAGATCACGACACGAGCTCAGCAGATCCTGTAAATAGCGAACACGGAGGCAGTTTGTTCAAGAGGTTCTTCAGACATTTTTCAGGAGAAAATAACAGCTTGAAGGTTGCCGAAGTCGGTGGAGACGGTGTCGGTGTTGCTTTCTTTCTTCGTTTCTCTGTTCATGGTGTAACTACTGCATCAACACAGTACAAGGAAGGAAAGGACACAAGGATTCTCCCAGTTCATTACTCTGATAACTATTTTTCTCTTGTACCTGGAGAGATGATGCCATTGAAGATATCATTTGAGGTTCCTCCAGGAGTCAGTGCTCGAGTAACACTTAAAGGTTGGAATCATCATCATACTCGTAATATTTTCCAAGTCTAGGATTGCCAACTCTAACTTTCCAAGTATCTTATCAGAAATAAGGCAATGACATTTTTCATTCTTTATAAGAACATTATGATTTAGAGTTTTGATTGTAAATAAGTATATCTTGAATGCTTCATTGGTTTCAATTCATTTTACTTTTCATAAATAACTTTCACTTTTATCATCGGCATCACACTCAGTCCAAAGTTCTGTAATAATGCGGAGTCTGGAAAAGTCTGATAATATGCAACCTTATCCTTATATAATAGAGATGTTATTTCTGGTAGACTCATATACAGATATGACAATAAAAAAGCGATGCAAGTTAAAGAGTAAGTAAGTAAAATTGGCACACTAAATAATTATGTAAATAACTCTCACTTTTATGTTTTTCTATTTATTTTAGAGCTTGTTTGACATTATAAAAAAAATAGGAAATTCTATTTAATTCAAGTAGTTTGATATTCTCAAAAATTATGAAAAAATTTATTTATTCATTATTATACTTTTGATACCAAAGAAGTATGAATAAAAAATAATGCAATAAGAAGGAAACAATCAAAGATAAAATAACGGTTTTGAGTAATGCAAATAAGTAATAAATGTAGAAGGTGAATTTAGTATTTCAACTTAATAAAATTATTAGATTATATATATATATAGTGGCAATATAATTCATGAAAATTATATGTTTACTAATGTTTATAAGTGTATTATGATAATTATACTGAAGGAAAGGATTAAAAAAATTCAATTAATCAACTTTCAAAAAATTTAAAGTTACTACTTCGTTTAAATAGTAAGTTATAACCCTAGACTCTCCCGGGGAGCTTTGTATATTGAGTACGTTGATTTTTTCTAAAAAAATTCAATTTATATGCATTAATTAATTAAAATAAAAGATAATAAATTACGATTTTATATTTTTAATTAAAAACAAAAGATCAATATTTATCCCATAATTTTTTATTAATTTTTTATAACTTTTGAAACTAAAACACAATTTATATGTGAAAACAAAAAATCATTTTGTAAATTTACAATATTAGAGAAAAAGTATAATTATTATATTAAAAAAAAGGTATACATGTACCTATGCATTCAATTCAAAATTCTCTTGAGGAATATAGCCGTTAGAAACAGCTCCTTCTTCTTTCCTCAATTCAAATTCTTTATCACAGAAAACCCTAAATTCTCTCTCTTTCTCTCCTCTCTCTCACTCACTCACTCTTTCTATCTACTGATCTACTTTTCGTTTGCAATACTAACTCGGCAGATGTATATTTTAGATCCAACGATGGAAATGGAAGGGACATTTGATTCAAAGCCCTCTTCACCTTCTATCACTGGTATGCGTCTTCGCTTTATTTGGAAATTTCCTTCTTTTTCAATTTCAAGAAGTTCTTTACCGCTTCTGTTTCAGACCCTAGAGAAAGATCAAGTTTTGTAATGGTTCTTGGTTCTGTTCATTTCTTCTTCTTCTTCTTCTTCTTTTTCCTTAATGAAGTTAAAAGATAATTAATTTCAAGTTCTGATCTTGATGTTTTTCTTTTTCGTTTTCATATATCGTATATTCGAACCCCAGAATCCCAAACCACCCAAGAAGATCAGAATTTCGTAATTCGGTTTTGAATTTTATAAATGTTTTCTTTTAATTTAATAAAAATCAGAATTTGGTGCCCGGCATATGAACTTAGACCCTAGAACTCCAACCATAGGGTTTCTCGACGACCATGAATTGGGTAACTGATCGCAATTTCATGTAGTAACTCAGTGGCTTCGTTTATTCAAATTACATGAAAAATTCGGAAACGGTTGGATCAATTTGTGACTTGTGATCGAACTTAAGTTTTCAATAAGAATAAACTATTGACTTTTGTTGTTGTAAATATTGTAGAAGAAACTATCAATTCCATGGATGAGGATAGTTCATCCATCAGAAACCGAGAAATTTCTTCAGAGAAAGGACCCATGTTGCCGATTCTACAGAAAATCATCAGTTTGAGCGACAGAATTCAGGTAATTTTTCCCATTGATGCACAAGAAGTTTGGCTTTGAGCATGGTTTTGTTAATTGTGTTTTGAAATTGTGATCCGTTTGTGACAACTAGACCTAGAGGTTCTTTCAAAATATGTCTTTTCTTTTTCTGTTTTCCCCATCCAAAAAATGACAAAAGAATACGTTATTTAACGCCTGACTTTTCCCCTAATGCTGACCGGTTGTTCATTTTCTGAATGCTTTCTGATTTAGGGTTTGAAGAAAGAACATATCAGTCTTTCCAATCAAGTTAAGACCGTAACCGCAGAATCATTTCCGGGACCTCAAGTGTTGGACACTCTTCAGAATCTTGGTAAGCGTCTAACGGTGAAAGCTTAAATTGGTTCTTCCTTTATCTGTTCTTAGCATCTATAGCTTTTTTTCGTTTATTCTTGTCAGGCAAGGAATACGAACTATTGAAGAAGAAGTACATAGAAGAATCATTTGAAAGAAAGCGGCTGTACAATGAAGTGGTTGAGCTTAAAGGCAACATTCGAGTCTTTTGCAGATGTAGGCCACTTAATCATACTGAAATTGCTGGCGGCTCTAGTTGTGTTGTTGAATTTGATGCCTCCCAAGATAATGAGCTTCAGATCATTTCGTCTGATTCTTCTAAAAAATTGTTTAAATTTGATCATGTGTTCAGGCCTGAGGATAACCAAGGTAACAAGATATTTATGGTTTCCTTTTACCAATTTGTTGTTTCTCTGGTTTTCCTAATCTTGTGCTCGTGCCTTGTGCAGAGGCTGTTTTTGAACAAACTAAGCCCGCTGTAACTTCAGTACTGGATGGCTACAATGTTTGCATATTTGCTTACGGGCAAACAGGAACTGGGAAGACATTTACTATGGAGGGTACCCCTGAAAATAGAGGGGTCAATTACAGGACATTGGAAGAGCTGTTTCGGATTTCTCAAGAGAGAATTGGCTTTATGAGATATGAGCTTTCTGTTAGCATGATGGAGGTATACAATGAAAAGATTAGGGACCTCTTGGTAGAAAACTCAGACCAGCCTTCTAAAAGGTCAGTTCTGTTTGCCATTTGTGACTTCATGTGCTAGGAAACTTTTGAATAGAAAACATATTATTTAATAATTTTATAAAGCAGAGTTCACTTTATTTAAACCCCTGTTTACAAGGATCAAGATCATTATAGGTTATTTACCTTTTTCGTCAATGTTGTTAGATTAACTTTCTCCACTACGTCATGGTGCATATGGATGGCTAGGGTAAGCCGTTATTAAAACATTATAAAGTTGATGGCACATGAATTCTTATTACTGGCTGTTGAATGACCCGCATCCCCCAATTCCTGAAGGAATGCCTAACAGGCTTTACCATGAAATGCGTTTCAGGAAGAAATCAACATTGACATTATAATTGTCAAGATTTGATATCAAATCTTATGTTATATGTATGAAGGTTGGAGATAAAGCAAGCAGCAGAAGGAACACAAGAAGTCCCAGGACTTGTTGAAGCTAGAGTTTATTGCACAGAGGATGTGTGGGAGTTGCTTAAATCTGGAAGTCGAGCCAGATCAGTTGGATCCACTAGTGCTAATGAGCTCAGCAGCCGTTCTCACTGGTAATGCAAAATTCTTTTTTAACTGTTTGTTTCTCTTTTAATGTTTCTAAGGATGGACTTTACAGCATCTCATTAGTCACTCAGGGAGAAAGTTCTCCAGGAACATTGGACGAAAAAATGTGGTGTTATTTCTGTTGCATTTAGGATTTAGAAAGGATATAGTGATGGCTGGTGTTATAAAACAAGTTATTACCTCTAACCTTACGAATGACCAAATCATTGCTTATTCGTGTAGCTTGTTGAGAATAACAGTAAAAGCAGAGAACCTTATGAATGGACAGAAGACAAGGAGTCAACTTTGGTTAGTAGATTTGGCTGGCAGTGAGCGTGTGGGGAAGATTGAAGTTGAAGGTGAGAGGCTAAAGGAATCACAGTTCATAAATAAATCTCTTTCAGCACTTGGTGATGTTATCTCCTCCCTTGCATCCAAAAATAGCCACATTCCTTACAGGTATCTCTCTCTCTCTGTCTCGTATATCTTGTTTATTCCACACTGTTATCTTCTACTAAAATATTTGTTCTTTCCAAATCAGGAATTCAAAGCTTACTCACATGTTGCAGAGCTCTCTGGGTGAGCAGTTACTTTAGTAATTTTTACTATTATGTTACCTGTAGATCATGACATTGAAGAGATAATATTTCCATGTATCTAATATGTGAATATTTTGTACTAGAATAATTTAAGTATTATTTAGATATGGTTTATTTCCTTACTATGAAATATTATACTGCCTTATTAATATGGTATTAAAGTTAATTTTTCTTTTTGGGAACTTATTTTTTTTTCACATCATTAGACTTAAATCTTTAAATTTTGTTTATTTTCCTTCAAAGTTATCATCTTTAAATTCGATAACTTTGAATTCTCTATTTCATTTATTTTCTTTTGATTGATTGATGTTTGTCTTTGTACCTTTTTAACGAGTTCTAGCAGTCCATTTAAATTATTACCTTTCTTCTACATTTCTTTGACAATTCTATTGCTATATCTATTTGTATATTTACTTTTCTCTATTTTTATGATTTTTCTTCCTTTCTTCTTTTCTAACAAATATCCTCTTTTTATTTCTGTTTCTATTTTGATTACATTACTGTCAATGTTTTCTTTTTTTGCTTGAAAACAATGCTATCTTATTATCAAGTTTTGTTTTCTTTTGTATTTTAAGATTTATCAGAAAATAGAAAAACACGAAATAAATAAAAATAGAAGATAGAAAATATATAATCTCTATATATGACCTTATTTGTTTGTAAAAGTTGGTTTTTTCAAAATTCATATGAATAACAGTAATTATTATTGGAATATTTTTATGTATATAGGAATATTTTGTACCATGATAGTTTAAATATTATTTAGAAATATTGTATTATGCTATGTAATATTGTGCTACTTATAAATTTAACTAATGGGATCAGATAGATTTGCTATAACTACAAGATGACTCACCTTTTAGCTCACTTAGAAAAGTGAAATGCAGGAGGAGATTGCAAGACTTTGATGTTTGTGCAGATAAGTCCAAGTGCTGCTGATCTTGGGGAGACCCTTTGTTCGTTGAATTTTGCAAGTCGAGTCCGAGGAATTGAAAATGGTCCTGCTCGTAAACAGGCAGATTTTTCTGAGCTTTTCAAGTACAAGCAAATTGTATGCATGCTGCTCAAACTTGGCTTTTTCCTTCCTTGGTTTGCATGTTTAATGTTTCAGTGCTTATGGCTTCTTTTTTTTTCTCTCATCAGGCTGAGAAGGTTAAGCATGATGAGAAGGAAACAAAGAAGTTACAGGATAATTTGCAATCTTTGCAGTTGAGGCTTGCTGCCAGAGAACACATCTGCAAAAGTCTTCAAGAAAAGGTTATTTTGATTTTCATGTCCAATTCTTTCTTTGAGATCCAAATTTGAGAAGGAAAAGACAGATTTCAACTCTCAGGTCTCTCTTTGAGTTTTCTTTGTGTTCGTTCAAATATATATAGTTTTTGCAGGAACCATATCTTGCATTAGCTTAATGTTACTTAATTAGACATCTATTATGCGATTCAATTCTGAGATCTTCCATTGAGCTTTCCTAGTCAGAAGAACAAGTGGACAATTATCTTCAAATTTAGATGTTTATTGATTCAAATTTGCATTCACCAATAGGTTCGAGACCTTGAAAGTCAGTTGGGGGAGGAAAGGAAGATGAGGCTAAAGCAGGAAACAAGAGCTTTCTCAACTGTTTCATCACAATCTTTAAAACAAGCAGCTGAGAAGATGATGACTACTGAGAAAAAGCCTCCTTTGGGTCCTTCAAAGCCTAGGCTGCCCCTACGTAGGATCACAAATATTGTGCCCCCACCATCTCCTTTACACAACAGGAAAATCACCCTATCTGCTTCAATTCATGACAAAGAGAACATTACTCGAAGAACAATGGGCGGAGCAAACACAAAAAGCCTTATGAAACCACGGCGTATGTCTGTTGCTGTCAGACCATCTGTTCCTTCAACATCAGTTCAAGCTGTTCAGCCTAGGAGAAGGGTATCAATCGCAACACTCCACCGCCCAGAGTCGAACTCAGACCTCACAACACCACTTCGCAGTTCAGCCTCTCATTTGAAACTTGGGAATAGAGACCCTAGAAAGGCAAGGTACTCCAAGTTGTTCTCACCATTGCCAGAGTACAGATCAACATCAGAAGCAACACTAACACCAGGTGCTGTCATGAGCAGCAGCAGTAAGTTCATGGGTAGTCCTCCAACACAGGCAGGTTCATGGAAACCAAGACATCCAACTGTTGTTGCCCTACAACGTAAGTCATTGTTGTGGAGTCCACTCAAATTGAGAGGTATGAAAAATCAAAGGAAGTCATTGTTGTTGCCTTCTCGAGCTGCAGCTGACTGATAACAGTTGGTTGCTCTTATCAGTAAACAGAAGAAATGTTCTTTCTTCAATAATTTTCTTTTCCTAGTCATGGATTCCATCATAGCCATTAAGGGTTTTTATTAAAATGTGTAATGTACCTTTACTTACCAACCATTTGGTTCTTCCTTCAGTGATTGTTTTTGCTTCCATTGCCTTAACCTTCGTGTAGTTAGAGTTGGCCAGCTTAAGAATATAACTTGCTCTCTCAATCCTACTTTACCAGCCATTATAGAAAAGGCTTGTACCGTAGCACTTATTAATAAGGATCCTAATATTTATTATTTTGGTTATTTTTGTTAATTACATTATAATTTATATTTTACTAAATTATTTTATATATTGTAAATTATAAGAATAATTTAGTCAAAATTTACTATAATAACTATAAAATCTATTAAAATAATAATTCTCAAACCTTTTTTTTAATAGTAGACGATCGACTGGCAATTACATTAGCAAAAATTCTATTAAATTATAGAGTTAATAATTTTTTAAAAATTTCTAAAACCTTAAAATCACAATAAATTCACTTTTATAAATTTATAGATTTCTTATAATAAATCTTACTTATTATACAATTTCATTGATGTAATATTTTGAATATTTTAAAAACATTTAATTTTAATTTAATATGTTTTTAGAGTTTATTTTTTATCTTATTATAAAATTAAAATACACTTTTAACTTTTTGACATTTAAGAAAAAAATATAACCCAAATCAAAGTCAGCCCCCTCACTTTGGGGTTGAAGCACTATCGGTAAGGGTGTCTCAATCCTGTGCTACTTAATCTTATCATCACATTTGTATAGATCCTATATAAATGTGTGGATGAAATTTAATAAAATAAGGTAGGAATTGAGCCTAACTTAAGGAACAAAAGTATGAATTGGCCCTTAAAAAATACAAACACAAGGGACAACAGCAAGACAAACTCTAATATAAAGATGAGGGATATCAATTATACGCAATATTTCTTTTATATTAAAAAAGAGTATAGTATTAATACTCTAAGCTTGGCATCAAAGGGTGACAATAACAAAAGGCCATAAATCTTAAATCTTCTTCTTTTTTAACTTATTATATATCTTATTCAATAGACACTTACATTTCTTAATTTTCCATATTTTATTAAACGAAAACATATATTCATTGTATTAAATTTTTTATTAAATTGACAAATATTTCATATTAATTTTTTATAAAATTGGTATATAATATATTAATTCAATGAAAAATTTTAATAAAAAGAATATATCAAGAAATTTGTTAATAATATTAAAATTAAATAAATAACTAAACGTATATTATATGGACAAAAATAATATCACTTTGCTAAAATTTATCAAGGATGTCACTATCAATAGAAAATTTTGACATATTTTCAAGTAAATGATCTCACGTAAAGAGCTCATTTTTTTCATCTCGAGGCTTTTAAAATTTTTTTTAGTCTTATGTCTCGAATTTAAATTTTGACCTAAATATTTAACACATAGTAGTTCTCTCTTACTTACTTAACCTAAACATTTTCTTTTTTGGTCTTAACATTTTTTTTTATAATGACTTGTTTGTTTTATTTATTTACTTGCATAGAATTGAATTTTGTACCATTCTAGCCGATACTGTACTGGCTAAAAACGATACGAAATCCTGACATTCAATACCAACATTCAAACACTAGTGTTTGTATCTAGTATTGACCCAGGGTCGGTCTTGAAGTTTTATAGGCCCTGGGCAAATAAAAAAGATTCCTGTTTTGTCTTTTTTCCTTCTTTATGATTATTAAGAGTGAGCCCAAAAGAAATAAAATAGGGACCATTTTCTTGCTCTTTATGAAGACCAAGACTTTCATAAAGAACAAAATGAAATAAAATAGGGCTTTTTTATTAACTATTTTATTTTTCACTAAGCTAGGCCTTGGGTAGGTGCCCTGCCTGCCCTTGCCCAGGGCTGGGTCTGTACCGACTCTAACTCGAAGTTTAAAATCTTTTTTTTTTAAATATAACGAAATAAACATCATCCATGCAGACCCTCACATTTCTACCTCACTCTCTCCTCTCTACCTAGCCCCGGCTATATCTCTGCTCTCTCTACTGTCTCTTCTCATTGCCACCAATTGCCCTTGTGAGTCGCACCACTGCTTACCGGCAGTGCCGCTCCACCGTTGGACCACTTGCCCAATTGCACGTTCCAAGCCTCCAGACCCTCCAAAAACGTTGTGTACTTGAATGATAAAGAATTAGCCAAACCTTGCTCTTTATAAATGAGCGTCAAATAGCCATAGTCATCGTAAACTTTGTCCGAAATGATCCTCTCCAATGACAAGTCAATGACGATTTCATGAATTTTATGATCCATACATACAATAACAAGAGATTGGTGAGGTGGGGTTTTCGTGGTTGTGCTTTTCACCCAAGAAAGTACTGCATGTTTAGAGGGTCTTCTAATCTAGACCTACATAGTGAAAGGTTAGATTGTGGTTGGAGGTTGGAGGTTGTGTAGGACCTTTAAACTATGGTTTTGACCAGTGAAAACTTAGTTGGTGTTAAACAGTTAAGTGGAAGCTAGTTATGGTGTGTGGTGGAAATAAATACCGTAAAGAAGTACAAGTAAGAGATGAGAGAGAAACTCTAGCTTCTCTCTAACCCACCCTTCTATCCATTGAACCCTATCCCAGCCTCTATCCCTTCCTTCTCAAATCTAAATACCCATCCTTTTGTTGTTTTGCTCCTTCCTTTAATGAGCTCACATAAACTCTATCTTCTCTCAAACCTCTTTCCACCCACTAAACCCTAACCTAGAGTCATTGTTGTTTTTTCCGTGCTACCTTTACTATTTCACAAAACACCCACCTTCTTTCATTTCAAAAACCTGCTCTTGGCCTCTTTCCAGTTGCTCCTCCATTGGATGACCTGCATTCAAATACCAACAGATTAGGGTTCCATATAAAATGGAGACGAATTTTCCTCCATTATCTTCTTCGCTAAAAACTACTAACCTACAGGCTACACCCTCTTCCCCCTATCAATCTTCCACAGGCCATTTTTCCTCTCCATCCCTCTCTAAAAAATACCCCTCCCTCTACCTCAAATTTTCCTCCTAAGATGACAGCTCCAACAGAAGGAGATTCTATTAGAGGAATTAGAAAGACATGGAAACAGGTGGTGGGAGATAATTCTGATTCTTCTTTGATTTTCAGTCCTTTTTTGGAGATTGAAGGGAAATTAATGGTGGCTCCTAGCCTTGCTATTCTGTAGGAAAGTGCTAGAACATGGGAGACTACTTTAGTAGGTTGTTTTATAGACAAAAGACCTGTTTTTCCAGTGATACAAGCTTGGACTCGGAGAAATTGGAAAGGAAGAGGTTTAAAGGAAGTAGTGCTTACTGAGGAGGATAACATAATCTTCACTTTCTCTTCAAAATCATAAGCACAAAAGGTAATTGAAGAAGACCCTTAACACATCTCTTAACTCCCCTTATTTCTTCAAAATTGGCAACCAATAATAGAACTAGAAATAACCAAAATGAAGAACATTCTTTTATGGGTGAACATTCATAATTTTCCTTTAGAATATTGGACTACCAAAGGGTTGAGTATGTTAGCTAATTATTTGAGAAAACCTAAATGTATGGATGAAAACACCGTTTTGGGAAAAAAGGTCGGGTTTGCTAGATTGTATATGAGTATGGACATTTCTAAAGAAATGAAAGATTGCATTCCTATCTTAAGGTTGGCAAATGATCATTCTCTTATAGAGGATAGAGTTATGGTAACGTACCAATGGAAACTATCTCTCAAAGCTCAAGGTAAAAAATGGAAACCTAATGGATGAATCTTCACTAGAGGAGACTATTAGAAGGTGTGGGTATAGAAAAGTATTATTCGAAAGAAAAGAAAGATGGTGAGAAGGCTGAACAAGTTGTTGAAAATCTTGAACCAATTCAGTTGGAAAAATATTCTCTTAAAATTGGAGGGAGCGTTCATGAATGAACTAGACTAGCTTCTGACAAAAAGGGAGGATTTGGTCAGATATCATTGGTTGATCAAAATAATACTCTAATGGATAAAGGGTGAATAGGCTAGAAACTAGTGAAACTAACCTAGATGAAGGAGTTTCTGATCCCCAACAGAATGAGCAAAGCCTACAGAAGGTTGATCTACCGAATGGTGGGCTTCAAGAGGAGCAGTTTGAATAGGTGACTTCTAGGAAAAGTAACAGGAGCAGTAGGAAAGGCTCCAAAAGTAAAAAACAATCTCCTATGACTATGATAGTATGGAATGTACGTGGAATAAATAACCCTTCCAAGTTTAATGCAATAAGGGATTTTGTCATGAAGGAGAAGTCTAAGGTTTTTTGTCTTTTGGCAACTAAAATTAGGGAAGCAAATATGATTAAGCTTTGTTGTTTAGGTAGAAAATGACAGTTTTTAACAAACCACCAAAGTCATACCTATGGTAGGATTATTATTGTTTAAGATGGTGATTTCTTGGAGATGAATGTTCTAGAAACAAATCAGCAGTTTATTCACACTAAGAACTACTTTAAGATGGAAAACTTTAGTATTTTAGCTACTTTTGTTTATGGTTTTAACCTCGGGTTTCAAAGGACTAAACTTTGGAATTCTATAAGAAGATTAAAAGCCTTGGTAAATTATCCATGGTTAGTATGTGGTGACTTTAACACCAC
>JANSVA010000217.1:2368560-2398134 GCA_025504915.1 Erythroxylum reticulatum
TTAAGTCCTTTAACTTTTGACAATTTGCAAATAAGCCCTTATATACATCAACTTTTCCAATTTAGCTTTCTAAGTGTTCGATAAGTCTATAAATCATGTATAATCACCTCTAAGGCATTAGAAATATGTTTAATTTAACCACTATGGTTATATCCGTCCAATGGACTCAATTTTACACACTTAAAAGCTTATATGTCGGAAATTTCCAAGATTCCTCATACTAATGAACTCTAAGTTCAGGTAAGGGCACATAACATTATATATCACTGGCATACGCACCAAAATGATTTAAATACATCTTTGAACTCACATACAACCATGTATATATCAATATACAATAGTATCTCCAAATACAGAACAACACAAAGGGCTCAGAAAGTCCGGTGTTACAAATATTGCTAAAATAGTACTCATAATATCATATGTTATTAAAATAGTATTCATTGTAGTGACAATAGTAGAAGCTTATTTAAATCTATTGTAAATTGTTAAAGGCCAAAACCGAATCTTTAGAAAGTATTTTAAAAAATTATTTTTAAAGTCATATATGGTAGGTCCAAATTACTTATTTAAAATGAAATATATTTATAAAAATTAATTTATCTTTAAGTTTTATTCAATTTATAATTATTAGATACTTACAACTAAACGTATTTTTATTTTTATTTAAAAATAGAAATAAAAAACAATATATAAATCATTTTTTGAGGCAACTCACCTTCAACTTTTTTCTGTTTCTATAAAATACTAATGCCATTATAAGTATGATTGAATTAATCAAACATTAAAGTACACTAATACACCCGACTAGTGAAAATAAAATCAATTTTGTCTGAAAAAGAATAAGTGAATAACTGTGTAATGTAAGAGGAGAAGCTCTGGAAATTAGTAGTTGATTTCATAATTTGGGATCGATATTTAGCCCACTATCATATTTTTGTTGTTATAGTTTAAATATTGTCTCTTTTAGTTAAGAAATATCGTTTCTGAATAAAGGATTTCATTTCAATATGTTGTCAAGAAACATTAATTTTTATCATGTAAACGATCAAATCAATACAAAGTTCTAGATTTTAGGAACAAAAATAGAAAACAGAACTCAAGCACATGACCAGGTTAATTTCAAGAGATACTTTATTACAAAAACCATTAATAATATAGTCCTTTTGCACATTGTTAATGTTAGTTCTTTAAGACGTTTTAGCCATCTGACCAAGCAAGATAGCGGCGATCAGGATCAACAATTTACTTTAAGAAAGAAGAATACATGTACGATGATGTCACGGATTGGAGAAAGAAGCCCTTGTCAGATTTGAAGTTTGATGCAGTACGGAAAATAAGATCGTTCATAGCTGGTTTATCTGTGGGACAAATTTGATTTATGATTGCTCTTCTTCATCGGCGACGGTCAATATATGTTCACTGCACGCAAATTCAACTTTGGTGTGCTTGAACAAAAAGGCTTCGTCAGAAAGTTCTCATGCTGGCACATTCACCTCATCACTTTAGTCTTTTTGATGTTAAACTATAGAATCATTGATTCTTAAGACTTGAAATTTTGTCTTTATATTGTTGTTGGCCTTACTAGATATTGAATTTTCGATATCTCACAACTAATCTTTGTTTAGGCTCACTTTAGTCTTTTTTATGTTAAAATATAGAATCATTGATTCTTAAGACTTGACATTTTGTCTTTATATTGGCATATTGAATTTTCAATATCTCACAACTAATCTTGTTTAGGCTCACTTTAGTCTTTTTTATGTTAAAATATAGAATCATTGATTCTTAAGACTTGACATTTTGTCTTTATATTGGCCTTACTAGATACCATCATCTTCTATGACCTACCGGCACTTTGAATTTTCAATGGCTCCTAACTCATCTTGTTTAGGCTCTATGCATATATAATCAATGTCTGAAAAATTGAATCACACTGACCTACTTGACCAAAATAAAATACTAACTGGTAAGAATGACAGTAAATTTTTAACCCGATTAATATCTGCATTACCTAACCCGAAAAAATTGACATGGAGGATAAAAAATAGATTTTAAATGGATGCTAAAAAATAAATGTAGATATGGATATGGATTTAAATTTAGTGATAATCCGAACTGATGGATACCCATATCCTACCCTTTTTTTTATTAACTCTATTTTTCTGTTTTTCTTTAATATTTATGGTTAAATATAATAAAATATTAATATTTTTTAAGAAGAAACAACTTTAAAATCTCCACTTTACTATTTAGTTCTCACCTTTTTGATCATATTTTATTTTCGTATAAGATGATAATAATGTAAATGATATAAAGATATAGTTTTGAATATTGTGGGGTTCACGCAAAGACAATTTGAAGTTTTGGATATTTCAGTCTTTGTTCCAATTCTTGATTGTGAAAAATATATATTATCTTTGCACTAGACATTATGATTTTTATTATTCCAATTTTATGGTTTTTAAGACATAAAAATCAAAATCTTGACTTGTTATTATTAAAGTAATTTTGATTTGGAGCGTTTGTAAAAATCTGTTTTTTATATTTTCTATTTAGAAGTTAGATTTTTATGTGCTATACAACCCGATAGATATCCAAAAACTCGAACAATCTAGTGGATTTGGATATGGGTAGTAAATTGTAAAAACCGATAGATATGGATATGGATATGGGTTGAGTCATAAAAAATAAATATGGATATAAGTAGAGTAATACCCGAATTGAACCTTACCTATTGCCATCCCTACTAACTGGCCTAAAAAGACTGTGACAGAAGGAATCAGATGAGAGAGAAACTCTAGCTTCTCTCTAACCCACACTTCCATTCACCAAACCCTATCCCGGTCCTCTATTCCTTCTTTCTCAAATCTGAATACCCGTCCCTTTGTTGCTTTTTCTGCTCCTTCCTTTGATGAGCTGAGCTTCACAGAAACTCTGCCTTCTCCCAAACCTCTTCCCATCCATCAAACCCTAACCTAAAATTGAACTCTTTCTTTCATCTGAATACCTTAGTCATTGTTGTTTTTTCCCTGCTACCTTTACTATTTCACAAAACACCCACCTCCTTTCATTTTGAAAACTAGCTCTTGACCTCTTTCCAGTTGCTCCTCCATTGGATGACCTGTATTCAAATATCAACAGATTAGGGTTCCATATAAAATGGAAATGGATTTTCCTCCATTATCTTCTTCTCTAAAAGCTGCTAACCTACATGCTACACCCTCCTCCCCCTTCCAATTTTCTACAAACCATTTTTTCCTCCCCACCCCTCTTTCAAAATACCCCTCCCTCTACCTTAGATTTTCCTCCTAAGATGACATTTCCAACAGAAGGAGATTCTATTAAAGGAACTAGGAAGACATGGAGAGATAATTATGATTCTTCTTTAGTTTTCAGTCCTCTCGTAGAAATTGAAGGAAAAATAAATGGTGGCTCATAGCCTTGATATTCTGTAGGAAGGAGCTAGGACATGGAAGACTACTCTAGTTGGTTTTTTTATGGACAAAGGACTTGCTTTTCTAGTGGTACAAGCTTGGACTCAAAAGAATTGGAAAGGAAGAGGTTTAAAGGAGGTAACGCTCACTGAGGAGGATAACATAATCTTCACTTTCTCTTCAAAATCAGAAGCACAAAAGCTAATTGAAGAAGGCCCTTGGTACATCTCTCAACTCCGCTTATTTCTTTAAAATTGGCAATCAAGAATGGAACTATTAAAAATCAGAATGAAGAACATTCCTTTATGAGTGAATATTCACAATATTCCTTCAGAAACTACCAAAGGGTTGAGTATACTAGCTAGTTATTTGGGAAAACCTATATGAATGGATGAAAACACTGCTTGGAGAAAAAGGGTCAGGTTTGCTAGATTATGTGTGAGTATGGACATTTCTAAAGAAATGAAAGATTGCATTCCTATCTTAAGGTTGGTAAATGAGCATTCTCTTAGAGAGGATAGAGTTATAGTAACATACCAATGGAAACTGTCTCTCAAAGGTCATGGTAAAGAATGGAAACCTAGTGGATGAATCTTCACTAGAGGAGACTACTGGGAGGTGATGGGTATAGAAAAGTATGATTTGGAAGAAAAGAAAGATTGTGAGGAGGTTGAACAAGTTACTGAAAATCCTGAAGGAGAAGCCTCAAGGTTTATGTCTTTTGGAAACTAAAATTAAGGAAGCAAATCTGAATAAGCTTTGTTGTTTGGGTAGGAAATGATAGCTTTTAAAAAACCACCAAATCCATGCCTATGGTAGGATTATTATTGCTTATGATGGTGATTTCTTAGAGGTAAATGTTCAAGAAACAAATTAGCAGTTTATTCACACTAAGATCTACTTCAAGATGGAAAACTCTAGTGTTTTAGCTACTTTTGTTTATGGTTTTAACCTAGGGTTTCAAAGGTCTGAATTTTGGAATTTCATAAGAAGATTAAAGGCCTCAGTAAATTCTCCATGGTTAGTTTATGGTGACTTTAACACCACTTTATTTAGATCTAAAGCATAAGACAATTATAATTTACACAATTATTCTTCAGATATGTATGATTGTATGCAGGAGGTGAAACTCACAGATCTGAAATTTGAAGGCCATAGATTCACCTGGTCTAACAAACAAAGTTCAATTTGGCGTATCAGGAAAACGTTGGATAAGGATTTGGTAAATGTGGATTAGCAAAATTATTTTTCAGGAAGTTCAGCAAAATTCTTAAAGCCTAGAATTTCTAACCATACTCCTATAAGGATTGACAACTTGTTTAACTCTATCAAAATCCTTCATCGTTTCAGATTTAACAATTTCTTGGAAAATATGGAGGGTTTTTAAAAGGCAATATTGAAGGGGTTAAAGTATGATTTCTTTGGGACAAAATAGTTCATTTTCCTCTAAAAGCTCAAGTCCATCAAACAAGAACTGAAATCTCTAAATTCAAAAAGAGGATAGAATCTCTCGAAAGAAATCGAAAAAGCTAGAGATAAATTGTCAATTATTCGGACTTCATTGGCGGATAATCCTATAGATGTTTCTTTAGCCTTGGATGAAAAGGAAGCTCTAAAGAACTATTTGCAGCTAATGGATAACCAAAGCTCATTATTGAAGCAAAAAATCCAGAGTTAACTAGCTTAAGGATGGGGATAGATGTACAAAGTTCTTCTTTAACTCAGTGCAAGCTAGGAAAAATGTAAATAGAATCACCTCTATTAAACTGAAGTTGGAGAGGTCGTGGTCGGACAAAAAGGAATAGCTAAGGAAGCAATGAACTTTTACAAGAACCTTTTAGGTTTAGTAGCCTCCTTTCCAGACATAGGAGATGATCCTAGAAAGTTTGTTACAGTAAGAATTCTTGAGCATATGGTCTCCTTATTAATTAGGTCAGTTATAGACCAAGAAATAGAGAGGATGGTGTTTGTCATGAGTGGCTCTAAGCTCCGGACCCTGATGGTTTGAATAATTTCTTCTATCAAAAAATTTGGATTACTGTGGGGTATTAGTAAAGGAGGTTGTGCATGAGTTCTTTCAAACAGGGGCATTGCTAAAGGAGATTAACAAGACCTTCCTCTATTTAGTCCCTAAATGCTCGAACCCATCCTATTAGAGTGAATTCAGACCTATTTCTTACACAAACTTTTTCTATAAGATTATTGAAAAGATTTTGGCAAACAATTCGAAGGAGATTCTGCATTATCTCATCAGTGAGAATTAAGGAGCTTTTATGAACAATAGGGATACTGGGGACAATATTCTTCTAGTCCAGGAGTTATTGAAAGGATATAACTGTAAGAAAAGTCCTTATAATTGTACTATCAAAATGGACCTTCATAATGGAGATAGCAATGAGAGAACGAATAGTAGAGAGATTCGATAACTTCTGAGATCGCCGATGGTTACTCCCTCCGTTCTTCATGGCTTCCCCTTCATCTTCTTCTCCACCACGACTAACTCTCACCTCGATTTCTGTCTCTTCACCTAGACCTAACCTCTCCCAATCGACCCCTTTACTCAACCCCTTCCCTCGTAACCAAAACAAAGACCCAAACATTCGTCTTCCTTCTCCAACCAAAAACCTAATAGATGTAGGCGAGTCTGCTTATATGCAGTCGTCAATTCCTACAAAACCAGAACCTTCCCAAAACCCCCTTTTCACAAAATTCTTGGGACAAACTAGATCCTAGAAGTTAGTGGTCACTGATTTAGAGGAGGACTCATCGGATGCAAAGGCTTTGACACACTTCCCACCGGAGTTCAAAGATGATCAAATCATAGTCATTCCACCACCAGAATTAGCAAAGAGAGGAGCAGGTCAGTTCTGACATGCTCTGATTGGAATTTTCATAAATAAGTGCCCTACGTATCCTATTGTGCAGAAAGTACTGGCTAAATCCTGGTTAGCTTTTGGATTGACTAAAACCTTAATTATGAGTTCTAATAATTTTCTGTTTAAATTCAACTCAGAAGTTGGTATGAATTTAGTTCTGGAGAAGGGCCCTTGGCATATCCAAGGAAAACCCTTATTCCTACGAATATGGAGCTTAAGTGGGGTGGGGAATATGAAGAGGTTAGATTTGCCCCGGTTTGGACTAGGTTCCATAACACACCGGTTGAATACTGGAATACTGAGGGGTTGGGAAGAATAGCTAGTTCAGTAGGCAATCCACTTCTCATGGATACGCAGACAGCTAGGATGTCTAGGATTATGAATGCCAAAATGTGTGCGGAGTTAGATCTATAGAGGAGTTAGCCTTCATCTTTCCAATTAGCCACTTATAATGAAGAAGGGAAAATAACTTTTAAGGAAATACAGATTGAGTATAAATGGAGGCTTGAGCATCATTTACAAAAGAAGGAATGGACTCCTACTGGGCGACTGTTTGAGAATGGATTGCAACAAGAGTTCGATAAGGGGAGGGAATCCATACCAAATAGTGTAAACCATCAAAAGAAGAATGGAAAGGTGCTAGTCTCTAAAAGGACACAACAAATCTATAAGGAGAGTATAGCTTCTGAAAACCCAATTAAACAAAGTAAGGGAAAAGGAATCCAGCAGAGTGATCAACTTCTTGAGATGACAATACAAAGTGAAAAGGAAAGCAGTCCTTCTAGTAGCTTAATTGAACAAAATAAGGCTCAACAGAAGCTGGATGATCTAAAAGGATACCTCGAGGATGCTGACCTCTTTGTAGTGAGCCAAGCAGTTAACCACCTTTCCCGTACTAAATCTGATTAAGTTCTAGTTATTGATTCTCAGAGTCTGGGTCTTCTAAATAGGATAGAGGAGGATTTTACTATTAGAAAGAGTAGGAAATCTAGGAGGAAATAAAAGTAATAGGTTTGTTGTTCCTTTTTGTGTTATAGCTTTAGTCTTTTGGAATGTCAGGGATCTTAATAACTTTAAAAAATAATTAGCTATGAATGCTTTTTGTAAGAGGTTGTCGGTTTCTTTTATTTGCTTGATTGAATCTAGGATTAGGTCTTTTCCCTTTTTAAATAATGTGTGCTTTTCTTTGTTTCCTAGATGGATTTCTTACAATAATTTAGAACAAGCTTCAAATGCTTGGTTAGTTATAACTTAGAATATGGATTGTTTCCTATGTTCTCCTCAAATCATTAATGATCAACTAATCCATTTGACAGCAACTCCTATAAATAGCTCTTCAGTCTTTTTGGTGACATGTGTTTATGGGTCAAACAACTATAATCATAGGAAGAATCTTTAGTTTGCGTTGTCTAATATAAAACACACAGTAGGAAATCAACTTTGGATTATAGCGGGGGAATTTAATGCTATTCTATTTTCTTATGAGGGTAAGCCTATAAGTCCCTCGGCTATTAATGGTATGAGTGATTTTAGGCAGTGTGTTGAGGATTGTACATTGTATGATTTAAATTCTAGTGGTCCTAGTTTTACCTGAACCAACAAACAATGTGGTGATCTCTTTATTGCCAGGAAGTTAGATAGAGCCCTTGTCAATGTAGCCTGGATTTCTAGGTTTCCTAGATCTTATAGGGTTATTCATAATCCTAACATTTCAGATCATTCCACAGTAATGATTAGGTCCTTAGCAAACATGCCGAAGAGACCTACTCCATTTAGGTTTTCCAACTTCCTAGTCTCACAGCCTAATTTTCTTCAAATAATAGAAGAGGCTTGGAATACTTAGGTCCAATGAACTCCTATGTTTTGTGCAGTATCCAAGCTTAAACTAATTTAAAAATCACTCAAACTGCTTAATTTTGGTCAGATAGGTGATCTGAATGTTAGAGTTGAGAATTGTCAAACAATTCTTAACAATGTCCAAACAATTCTTAACAATGTCCAAGATCAAAAGAGACATTTTCCTAATAGTCCCCACTTAGTTGCTAAGGAAACTGAACCCATTAATAACTTGATTAGAGCTTTAGATGATCAAGAGTCTTTCTATAAACAATCTTACCGTATCCAATGGCTCAAAGTGGGGGATAGGAACACCAAATTCTTTCATAATTTGATATTGTCAAATAAGAACAGAAATAATATTCACTCTCTAATAGGGGAAATGGCAATAGAATTGTTGGTTTTAAAGAGATTCAAGACCAGTTCCTAGGTTTCTTTCAGAGTACTGTTAGGAATAAAAAGACCTTCTTCCCTCTAAAGAGTATGTGGAAAACCTTTTCCCTAATCTGATTTCTGAAAATCTTACAATCAACCTCATTGCTGAAGTCTCAACGTAAGAGATTAGGGATGTTTTCAACTCTTTTAATCCGAGTAAGGCTCTTAGTCTAGATGGGTTTAATGGAGTTTTCTTTAAACATACATGACATATAATAGGGGAGGAAATTACTCAGGCTATACAAGATTTTTTCCATCGTGGGAGATTACTCAAAGAGCTTAACTCTACTTTCATTTCCCTTGTTCCTAAAAAAGAACATCCTTCCACAGTCTTTGACTATAAGCCACTCTCTTACTGTAACGTGATTTATAAGGTGATGAGTAAAATCATGGCAAATAGGCTTAGAGAGTTACTCCCTCACATTATCAACCCAAACTAAAGCGCTTTCATTAAGAACCATCGAATAGGGGATAATATCTTATTAGCCCAAAAGATTTTCAAGAATTACCATACGGCTAATAATCATAGGAGATGTGCTTTTAAAGTGGATTTACATAAAGCCTATGAATTGATCCATTGGGATTTCCTCCTAAATGTGCTAGTAGTTATAGGTTGTCCTCTTAAGTTCATTGAATGGATCAGAGAGTGTGTTACCTCACCTTCGTATGCTATCTTGATCAAAGGGTCCCCCTCAAAATTTTTTCCAGGGAAGTTAGGTTTAAGACAAGGGGATCCTTTATCTCCTTTTCTCTTTATTATTTGAATGGAGGTATTCTCAAGAAGCTTGAATGCTTGTATAGATGGCAGTACTTCCTTTAAATACCACTGGAGGTGTAAAGCCCTTAAACTCATCTATCTCTTGTTTGCTATCTCTTACTATTTTGTCATGCTGATTTGACTTCGGTCTATACTTTACTTAAGTGCTTGAGCACCTTTTTTAATTTATCTGGCATGGAAATGAACCTTTCTAAGAGTCAATTCTTTTTATCTCCTGATATGGACTAGATGGCCCATCAACTAAAAATTATGCCAGGTCTTAAAAAAGGTCACCTTCCCATTCGATACCTGGGATTTCTCTTCTAATAGGTCGGTTGTCTAGGAGGGATTGTTTATCTTTGTTGGATAAAATTGATTCCAAAGTTAACAAATGGACCCATAAAAGTCTCTCTTATACTGGTAGGCTTCAATTAGTTATTTCGGTCCTCTCCACCTTTCAGGCATATTGGTCCACTCACTTCATTCTTCCTGCCTCCATTATTAAAGAATTAGAGATAAAACTTAGGAATTTCTTGTGGTCTAGAAAGGTGGCGAAGAAAGCTCATGCTAAGGATAAATGAAATGACCTTTGTAGTCCTAAAAGAGAGGGTGGTTTAGGTATTAAGCATTTGTCCACTTGGAATAATGTGCTGATAGGGAAAAAGAATTTAGTTTCTGTTTAATGATATGGAAGCTTTGTGGATTAGGTGAGTACACACTATAATTTTGAAACGGAAAAATTTCTAGAGCACCCTTCCTAACAACTGTAATTCATGGACTTGGATAAAGATTTTATATATTAGAGATCAAATTGGGAACCAATTCAAATTTAGAATAGGAAATGGAAATTATATTTTCTTATGGCAAGATCCTTGGCATGCGAGAGGTATCTTGATGGATCTCTATAATCCTAGAGTGATTAATGGGTCGGAGTTACCGATGACTGCAAAAGTGTCTGAAGTAATCAGGAATAATGAGTGGTGCTGGCAAGAGGCAACAGTTGGGACCATTAGTAATCTAGAGCCTCTACAATATCATCCAGATTGTTCACGAGCTGATAGTTTGGAATGGCTAGCAAGCTCATAAAAAAAGTATGCAAATATTTCTGCCTACATTTTCATAAGACCTCCAAATCAGACTATTTCGTGGCATAAACTAGTATGGTATAAAGGGAATAGCCCTAGGTGCTCCTTCATTTTATGGTTAGGGTTTTTGAATATATTGCAAACAAGGGACAAACTCCTTTACCTTCACACTCCAAATCGGTGCTCCTTATGTGCCTCGGATAATGATACCATAGAGCATCTATTCTTTGAATGTTCTTTCTCTAAAATAGTGTGGTTAAACTGTCTTGATCACTTCCAAATACACCTTCCTCACGTGACAAACCTTCATTCCATTTTAAATTGGTTCAACCAACCACAAAATTTTAAGAACTATGACATTAATACTTTCATCATCATCCTTTCTGTTATTGTATACAACCTGTGGGCTGAAAGAAAACTTCGTACCTTCAAAGATGAAGCCTTGTCAGTAGGGAGCTTTAACTTGAGAGTGATCTTTCAAGTTATAGAACATCTCAGCTCAAACACTGAGAGAAGGTAATTATTGGTGTGTTTTATTTTTATAATGTAATGTCTGCAAGTTTTGACTTCAGGTTCAAGAAAATAGAGGCAAATCCAATCCCTCCTCAGAATCTATAGCAAGAGACACATCAGATGCAGGGAATGCCTCAATCTCCAAAAAGCCTTAAAGAATTAGTCTTGGAAACATGGTGTCATAAGTAACAGGGGGACACTCCTTCGACAATAGATCCTCATTAGCTACAAAAATGATGATCATAATGGAATTTATGTTAACCCCACTACTTAACAGTAGGAGATCCCCTTCTCCTTGGTTTGATGTCTTAAAAGAAGAAAGTCCAGATTGGGTTTACAAAGGAAGGTTGGGTGGGAGTTAAGCAAATATTCGATAAAAGCAAGGGGTAAGGCTCTCCTACCTCTTCACCCTTGGTATCCTATACAAATAAGATCCCACATTGCGCTAGAATTGAGAAGAACTCAAATTATGATATGTTGTCTTCAAGTTATGTCTTGATTAGTTTATTTGCTGCTGGAGACTGTTGTATGGAAATAGTTGTGTTACTAGTAAGATTCTCCTCGATATGATCATCTTGGTTGTTATACATGGTTTAGGATCGCTATTGTGGTTTGTATGGTCATAGGGAACAATAGTAAGGCTCCTCATGCTTCATGTAAGGTTTCCTTTTGGTTTGGTTAAGAGATTGGCATCATAGGCAATCTCTCAATTGTACATACCTTTTACTTATTTATGAAATTTACTGACTTACCAAAAAAAAAGTGAACCTATAAAAAGCTTTTGATAGTGTGAACTGGAGCTTTTTGCTACAAACAGTGGAGGCCATGGAATTTCCTTCTAGATTCTTAAGGTGGATTTGGTAATGCATTACTACTACCTCATATGGAATTCTGATAATGGGAGCCCTAAAGAGATGTTTAATGGTAAAAAAGGACTGAGTCAAGGGGACCTCTGTCCCCTTACTTATTCCTAATTTGCATGGAGGTTCTTACTCAAATGCTAGAGCATAACTCTTCTAAAGTTCCAAGATTCAAATATCATTCCAAATGTAAGAAGATTTCACTAATTAACTTATGTTTTGCAGATGATCTCATACTCCTAAGTAAGCAAAATGTCCACTCAGTCTCTCTATTGAGAAGCATTCTCAATTTTTTTAAAGAGATGGCGAGTTTGAGTGTTAATCTTCAAAAGAGTTACTTCATGCTTTCAAAAAGTGCTTCTTACCTCTCTAATGCCTTGAATTTAGCAATGGGAATAGATTAAAAGAGCCTCCTCTCCTTTATTTAGGCATTCCTATCTCATCTAGAAGACTAAAGTTTTGTGAATGTATTCCTTTAATTGCAAAAAATCAGCAAAGATTGGGTCTATGGACTAATAGAGCCTTATCCTATGGAGGGAAATTTCAACTCTTAAAGTCAGTGATATTGTCAATGCAAACTTACTGGTGTTCCTACCCATTTCTCTCCAAAAGGCTTACCAAAACAATTGAAAGAATGATGAAGCTATTCCTATGAGGGAAAAGCAATGGTGAGAAAGGGAAAGCAAAAGTCAGTTGGAAGAGTATCTGTCAATCGAAAGAAAAGGGGGGATTAGGACTAGAGTCAATAACCAAGAAGAACAAATTACTTATGAGTAAGAGGATTTGTAGAATCCTAAGTGATAAACATTCAATATAGATTAAATGGATTCACATCTACTTATTAAAAGATGGTAGCTTTTGGGCTCTAAGATCCAAAGACAGTTACACTTAGTTCTTTAACCAAATTCTAAAAATAAAGGATGAAGTTCAACAAAACCTATCTTGTTAAATAGAGGCTGGGAAAAGATTTTCCCTATGGTATGGTAATTGGACAGGGCAAGGAGCTTTATTTCAAAATCAATTGGCAAGAACCCTATTAGTGAGGTTCCCTAAGAATACTAAGCTCAATGAAATAGTTACAAATGGAAGCTGGTCACTATCAATGGATGAAATTAGACTTTTGTCCATTCCATAATTCACAAGCCTCAAAGAGAGAGATACTCATTTACGGAAAGGGATTTCAACTTCAAAAATAACTATAAAGGAAGCTAAAAAATTGAGGGATGGGACAGTTAATAGAGTGGAATGGAACTCTACGATTTGGAACAAGGTTTTTATACCTAACACTAGCTTTCTTTTCTAGCTAGTAATGTTGAATAAACTCGGTACTTTAAATAGGCTGCAATTTTTGCCTTCCTCAAAGACATGTGTTCTATGCAATCTAAGGGAAGAATCTAGAGACCATCTTTTCTTTGATTGTGATTTCTCTAAAAAAAATTTGGGCAAAATTTTCTAAATTATGTGTTGCTAATCCTAATTTGAATAGACTCTATGACATCCTACTGAAGCTACCACATCTACATGTTTCTAAATATGATAGAGCTATTATATTAATCTCGATTGCTACATGCACTCAAGTAATTTGGAAGGAGAGGAACAACAAAAGGTTTGAAAAGAAGTTTATTTTCCTACTCTCTCTTACAGAGCTCACTATAGCTAGCATAAGAGAACAACTAATTATAAATCAATTGAACTCTCACTGTAGCAGAGGAATAGCTCTCATATGGAGAATCTAGTCCCCGCTCCATCTTACTCAGTGAAATTCGTGACCAAAGTTCAGTCTCACTACAGATCAGAAATCAAGGGTCTCATGCATAGAATTTCTTGAATACTAACGCCTAATCATGTCTCTACTAATCGTTGTGTTTCTAAAGCTGAGATTTACCTAAGATGAGATCAATCGTGTGCGGAGAATGAAGGAGAAGAAGAACTGGAAAATCACGCTACTATCCTCCCCATTCGAGCTTCGCCTCTCATCCACCCAAATCGAGAAGCTTTTGTAGTCTTTAAGAAAGGAACAATTAATTATACCCTATTTATAAAATGACAATACTTTTTGGTCTTTGCTCTTAACGTCGACATTTTTGTAATAGCCTAGATACTTCAATGTATTAAGGAGTCTTATTGCACGTGGCAGACCTCTTGTGTTTGTTAACCCCTTAATTTTTTAATGAATTTTTAATTTCTAAAAGTACTAACTAGCCTGAATTTTGATTTGGTTTGTACATACAACCTATGAGAAAAAAATCGGTTAATTTCTTGAAAAAATTGGTCAATTTTTTTGAAAAAACCGATCTTGAGTTAACTCTCATTTGAGTATGTTAGCCTTAGCAAGCTGTCCTTGTTGACCAACTTTTAGAATATGGCATCTCATTTAAATATGTACCATCCATTAGCCCTTGTCACTCTCTATTTTTTACATTTTTGAATTTTTTTCTTTTCAATTGATATTACAAAATCTAATTAATAAAACATATTTTTATATTTTAATTTATATCTTTATATTTAAATTAAAATTTTGTTTTAGATTATTATTATTAAAAATAAATTACTATTTTTATCCTTAAAAAAACTAAATTCATTTAATCTCACTAATAAATTATATTTGTCAGAATTTAGGTTCTCTATTTATTTCTTTATACTTTAATTTAAAGATTTTAAATTATTATTGTTAAAAACTAATTATTATTTTTATCATGAATTTGTTTAATACATTGAATTATTAATTAATATATATGTGATTTTGTTTAAGATAATTTAAGAATATATTTAAAATAATATTTAAACAATAAAGAAGTATGTTTAAAGGACATTAAAAAAGAAGTTAGAATAAAATTAGAGTTATTTCTATTGACTTTCTTTAAAATACTTCAAGTTTTACGAATCTTTAAATAAATGATAATGAAGAAATACAATTTTATTTTTATTATTATTTTAAATTTTATATTAGATTCAATCTTACTTTAAACTATTAGATTTATTATATTAATAATATTATTTCAATAAAGTATTTTATTTTATACTATATTTTTACTTATTCTTATAATTTTATTTATGATTGATTATATACTGGTTTTATAACAGTTTAATATCGGTTGAACCTTTAAACTTTTAACCTTTTCTTTAACCGGTTTGATGTCTGGTCCGATTTTTAAATCGTTACATATAATCATTAAGAAAGTACTCCTATATCGTCTAATTATATGTAAATAATCAATATATTAATGAGTATCAATTGATGAATATCAATGTTTATATAGTTGAAATGTGTATCAATTAAGCCAATAAATACTCGAAACTAAGTTATTAAAATATACAAAAATTTAAGATTAGTAATTGATTGCTCTATAAGAATCGGTCGTATTATTATTATACTTTTCTCATCAGTTTTATATTTCAAGAGTTGATGTTCAACTAATAGTCAAGTAAACGAATTTATTTCCTAAGTTATGCTGTGTGCAGTGTACTTGGATCGTATGGGTAATATTTAGAGTATAGATATTTCAAATTTTAAATAAAAATGATTCTTTTTTAACTAATATAATACGGTAGTTTTAACATTATCACTATTCAATAAAAAAAATAATTTTTTTTTAATATTTAGAAATGACATCGTATCATTTTTCTTTACTTAAATTTTTATGGAGTTGAAAACAAACAAATTTTTGGTCTAACATGTTATGTCAAAAGTCATATGTGCTACCCAGGAAGATTATGGTGGAACGACACGGGCTCCTCCATCCTTAACCATGGTCTCGATTTTGAGTTTTAATAATGAAGTTTCTTTAAATCTTGCGTTGGAGAGTTTTACTGCCTTGAAAGGGTCATACCTGCCTCGAATAGGAATTAGTGAGTTGTCCATATGAAGCGGGATACAAGTTAGTTGAACAAACAAAAAAAATCATTATGTGCTGCTAACGAGTTAACTAAAAGCATAGAAGTCAAGCATGATTGATTATTTAAATTTTATCTCCGGCCTAGATTTGACATTTTTACTGAAAGTTATTGCTATAAAGTCTTATATGGTTTGATGTTAGGAGCACAACAACAGGAACGAGAGACAGAGATGGCAAGCTTAGAGCATACATTAATAGAAGCACGTCCCATGACTGGCGGCGATGGCCCTCTCAGCTATGCTAAAAATTCTCCTTTTCAGGTACTCCTAACTTGTATCCATTTCACTTGCTATCACAGCTGCTTATTTAATGACTTCACGTTCTTATATAAGCATAAACACATGAGAGTATGTTCTCACTTCACAATTAATTAATGGCTACAGAAGGGAGTAGTGGAGAGGGGAAAGCTTATGATCACTGAGGGCATCAAAAACAAGCTTGACTTCAAGATTTTCGATACCTCAAACAAGTTTCTTATAGCTGATTTTGGCTGCTCCGCTGGACCCAACACCTTCTTTGCAGTGGAAAACATCATAGAAGCCGTGGGAATCAAATACCGTGCCCAAAACAAGGACTCTCCTCCGCTAGAATTCCAAGTGTTCTTCAATGATCTCACTGACAACGACTTCAACACTCTCTTCAGAACTCTTCCTTCGTATCAGAAATATTTTGCTGCTGGAGTTCCTGGCAGTTTCTACGTTAGATTATTCCCAAAATCCTCTCTTCATATCGGATTCTCATCCTGTGCACTGCTATGGCTCTCTAAGATTCCGAGAGAAGTTCTGGACTGTAACTCTCCTGCATGGAACAAGGGGAGTATAATACAGTGTAACGAGCATTCTGAAGAAGTGGCCAAAGCGTTCTTGGGCCAATATGCGAGCGATGTGGATACATTTCTCACTGCTAGAGCACAAGAAATTGTTGGTGGAGGATTGATGGTAATCCAAAGCCCTGGCCGTCCAGATGGAGTTCTAATGTCCCAAACAAGCACTGGTATAATTTTCAATCTTTTTGGATCTTGCCTCGCTGACTTGTCCAAGATGGTAAGACTCGACTATCCTTTAAGTTCGCTTTTTAGTTCGTAGCTTTCACCATATTCCACTACATATTTAGTCTGTGGGGAACAAATTGAAGTAATCATAAGCACATGAAACCATTAAAATAAAATAACGTTATAGTAAAAGAACTGCACTGCAGAAACATATTCTTCAATCATAAATAAATATGATTACAATAACAAAAATGAATTCCGATTGAATTCGATCATCCCATTGGTGTATAGGCATATCTGAACGCAGCTGGTTTTACCAATCAGGCAACAAAACCTCATTCACAGCCAAATACAATGAACATGGCTTCAATATGACTTTTTATTAAGTTTAATCAAATATTTTATAGTGGATCATGACTATGCACACTTTTCCTTTTTTTTTTTTTTAATCATTGATGCATAGAGTATTCATTAAACGTTGCTTTTGTAGGGAGTAATAGCTAAAGAAAAGGTAGACTCCTTCAACTTGCCACTGTACTTTGCCACCGTCAAAGAGTTGGAGGCAATAATAAAGAAAAATGGATACTTCAGCATTGAAAAACTGGAGGAGTGGGATCATGCCATGTTCCGTGCCATGAAGCACGACCCACGAGCGCGCTGCGTGCAGTTCAGGACAATTTCTGAAGGACTCGTGAAGATGCACTTTGGAGATAACATGGTCGAGGAGATATTCAACTACTATGTGAAGAAACTTGAGGAGAATTACCCAGCATATGATGAAGTGAGCAATCACCAAATTGAAATGTTTATCCTTCTCAAGCGCAAAACTGGCTATAATTGACACGCGCTCAGGATCCAATAATGTTATAATCAATACATATATCTCGTTGTAAGAGTGGATCAGAAAGTGTTTTTAACTATTTGCCTGTATGGATCCAAATAAATAAGATGAGATGGCTAGAGATCAATGTCTAGTTTTATATTGGCTCATAAAGTTCTTATTTACTATATTTCCTGTTCAAATGTTTTAATTTACTTCTCAATATTAAATACCATCACACTAATTACAATACCAAAGTTGTTTAATTTATCCCAAAAAAATTGCACCCAAAATTTTAACAATATATCAAAATCTTCGAACTACAGTTTTAAAAATGCTCAAATAATTAATCAAAAACTAATTAAAATATAATCGATATCATAATTGTAGATTTATATATATAAGGACTGACCTTAATGCGGAAGCAGTTGATCAATTCTCTATTTGATAATCCACGTTTTACGGTTGGCTATTAGAGTCACTGTTAATCCACGTCCCAAATTCTAATCTTTGATGTTATATTTTATGTGAGAACGAATGAGAGAGTTTTTCTCTTTTATCGTAATTAACATTTTTTCACTCCTTGAATTCTCCTTTTATATGAGAATAAACATAACTAACGGAGGTTATGTTATGTAGCTGTTCATTTTGTGTCCTTTCATGTTGTCTAACTGCCAACAACTCTCACTCAGCCACATAAGCCACGCATTACATCCTCTCTCTAAAATTCCACATGTCATATTGAGAATGGGGCGTGCGACCATTAAAGAACCAATAGTGTTATATTAAGTCACCATCTAACTAACATAACACTTTTACATAGTCATGATACCCCAAATTATCCAAAATATCACCAAACGCATACACTGTCCCTTTACGCTCATAGATATATCATATGATTATACACCAAGTATAATCGCCCAGGCTAATACGGTGATGAAGGAAAAGATTCTTCCTTAGATACTCATAATAATTCATCTTCGCTTAACTGCTTTCCTAACGTGCTCCGTTGGACTGTATACAATTTATCCTTTGGAAAAACATACTAAAGTAGCAACACCAAGCCTTGACTTCATATCATAATTCTAAGTCGAAGTGTTTCAGTTGATTAGACATTCTATGGGATCATACAGTGATAGAGAAAGGGATTTAACTGTCACTTCACAAGAAGGTCGTTATATAGCACATACAGTATGAAATGTGTGTCATAGCATAGCTTTCACTAAGTTGGGCATGTCACTCTTTATGCCATGCAAATCACGAATCTAGCTTTACTTAAAAACTAATTCGAGCCACTAGATTAACATACCTAATGCTAATCTTAACACTCGAGATTTGGCTTTAAGGCTTCAATGTGAAATATGAATCTTTTACATCCGACTCATCAGAGTCTCATCTTAGACTTACTAAGGTGACTATTCAAATATAAAAACTTATCATGCATACTACACAAGTATGAAAATAACACAATATTACATACACTCAATATTAATATTATGAAGTCTCATCCTACTCGCTACTCAAGCGTTAGGGCGATTGCCTATATGATAAGGTCAATCAGAAGCCTGATATGTGGTGACATTACAATGTGCCTTACCATGTAATTACGTACCAATGAATATTTGAGAAATAAACTTTTATTAAATAAAAACTCTTTACAATTGAAAACTTGTCCATTATACAACAAGATATAACCTAATGGAAAAACTAAACCTTATATAAACCTAAACTCATCACATGATCCTTAAACGAATCTCGAGGAATAGGTTTCGTTAAGGGATCAGCTATCATCTTGTTAGTAGGTATATCCTTTATGGAAACCTCTTTATATTTTATGGCATCTCTTACAAAATGATAACGCCTTTTGATATGCTTAGATTTTCTATTAAACTTCGGATCTTTAGCAAACTGTATGGTTGCAGTGTTTTCACATAACATTTCAACAGAATCATTAACTTTAGGAGTAAGATTAAAATCCTGGAGAAAACTTCTCAACCATATTGCCTCTTGAGCGGCAAGAAAACAAGCAACATATTCTGCTTCTATTGTTGATAATAATATACAGTCTTGCTTCTTACTGCACCAAGATATGGCTCCCCCTCCCAAGGTGAAAACATATCCTGAGGTTGACTTAGACTCATTCGAGTCACCACCTCAATCGGCATCTGAATGTCCTCTTATCCTTAAATCCCTTCCTTGATAGCAAAGGACTAGGTCTGAAGTACTGCGAAGGCAGCGAAAAATTCTTTTGACTATTTGTCAATGTGCAGGTCCTGGGTTGCTTTGGTAACGACTTACTAAATTAACTGTAAAGCGAATGTCAGGTCGTGTACATAATATAGCATACATTAAGCTTCCTATGGCACTAGCATAAGGAACATTACTCTTTTTTTCTTTTTCCTTATCTATTTTAGGGCATTGATCAAGACTCAAGGTAAGACCCTTTTCAACTGGAGTGTCAACGGGTTTGGAATAATGCATTCGAAAACATTCTAAGATTTTATTAATATACACTTCTTGACTTAAACCAAGAAGATTCTTGGGACGATTTCTTGTTATTTCCACACCTAGGACATACCTAGCTTCACCCATGTCCTTCATATCAAAGACAGAGGATAACCACTCTTTAGTGGTCTTAAACATCTCCATATTATTGCCGACTAGTAATATGTCATCAACATACAAAGTGAGAAACAAAATTTCACTTGTTGTTTTCTTGACATACACACAATGATCTTCTGAAACCATGACTAAGCCAAAAGAAGTAATGGCTTCATAGAATCTAAAGGCTTTATGGAATCTGAAATACCACGATCTGGAAGACTGTTTGAGACCTTATATGGATCTTTTAAGATGACACACTTTATCTTCTTGACCTTTTGATACGAAACCAATAGGTTGATTCATATAAATATCTTTCTCAAGGTTACCATTGAGGAAAACAGTCTTTACATCCATTTGAAACAACTTCAGGTCCAAATGGACAACCAGAGCTAAAAGTAAGTGAATAGAGGCAAATCTCACCACGAGAGAAATATATCTTCATAGTCTATAACCCTCTATTTGGGTATAGCCTTTCACTACCAAACGGGCCTTGAACTTGTCGATCGTTCCATCCACTTTACATTTTATCTTGAAAACCCACTTGTTTCCAATTGACTTTCGTTGGAGCGGAAGATCAAATAGTTCCCAAACCTGATTTCATATCATTGAGTCCATTTCATCCCTCATGACATTCATCCACTCTGTATGGTTAGGAAAATCAACAGCCTCTTAAAAAGAGGTTGGTTCTTCTATTTCCATAGGAGTACAAAGGAATATTTCCTCTTCGATTTGAAAATATCGTCGAGGAATTCTACCACGCTCACTTCTTTAGAGTCTAGGACCTATATTTGTCTGCCCTGATTCAGGATCTCTCTCCCTAGCTCTTGGAGATATGGGGTCCGAATCATGGTGAGAACTACTCCCACTATCCCTTTGAGATGTGAGATTTTGAACATACAGACTATCCACAGGTTCTTGGTTTAGAGATGGAAGACGAACCTCATTCTCGATTTGGTTCTCTTGGGCAAGAAAAGTCTCGGTGATTTAGCGAGTAACTAAATTCTCCCCCTCACCGAGAGTATCCGGTTGTAACTCATACAAATCTAGGTCCTTTTTTATTTCACCTATGCTTGGGAACTCATCCTCAAGAAACTCCACATTGCGGGAAGCAACTTCCATCATGCCACCATTCGGGTGCTCACCAAACATAACATACCCTTTAAAATGTTCAAGGTATCTTATAAACACCATTTTAGTGGCTCTTGGACCAAGTTTTCCATGTTTATGAGTTGGGTTATGTACATAACTAGCCGAACCCCATGGGCGCAAATGATCTAAAGAGGGCTTTCTTCCATTCCATAACTCATATGGAGTGGCGAGTACACTTTTATTTGGAACACGGTTAAGAATATAAGTTGTTGTGAGTAACGCATCTCCCTAAAGGCTAATTGGAAGAAGAGTGTGTGCCATCATTGACCTGACCATGTCAAGCAATGTTCGATTGCTATGCTCTGCAACACTGTTTTGTTGTGGAGTTCGAGGAATCGTTAGTTGTCTTATTATACCTTTTTTCTTACAAAATTTTTTGAACATATCAGATAGTTATTCTCGACTATAATCTATCCGAAGAGTTTTAACTCTTATTTCCAATTATGTCTCAACTTCAGTTACAAAACGTTTGAACACATCAAACGCTTCAAAATGATGAGTTAAAAGATACACATAACCATAGCGAGAATAGTCATTTATTAAAGTGAGAAAATAGATAGCCCCGTGACATGCCTTAATATTCATGGGTCCACAAATATCAGAGTGAATAAGCTCTAAAGGTTTAAACACCCTTGAAGCCTTACCAAAAGGTTTCGTAATAGCCTTACAAGCTAAACATGACTCACATCTAGGCAATTTAAACTTAGTGAGTCGGTCTAAAAGACCTTTTTTAGCTAGCCTACTTAATCTATATTGGCTAATGTGACCAAGTCTAGCATGCCATTTAACATATTCAAAATTAGGATCAAAATATGAAATATAAACAAAAGACGAATTATCATAATAGGCATCCAAATTAAGAATTAGAAAATCATTTTTCAATGTAACATGGCCAAAAATATTGCCATTATACATAATATCCAATCCATAATAATTAGAACTAAAAATGAATCCTGATTTCATTAATGTTACAAGAGACACAAGGCAACATCGCATCCCAGGTGCATAGAGAGCATCATAGAGAAGTAAAGTATATCCTCCACGTAACTTGAGCTTATATGTCCCTATTCCTAGAACATCTTCTTCACTACCATTTCCTAACACGATAGTTTGTGAACCCACCAGATACCAATGAAAGTCTACATAGCCAGCTCGATCCCAAACTATGTGCTTTCTTGCTCCTATATCTACAATCCAATTAGGAAGAGAATTAGCAACTAATGCATGAGAACAAACATATAACTCAGGAGTTATGGATAAGAAAGGTACCTTCTTAGGTTCAGGACAATCCCAAGCAAAATGACCTTTCTTTTTACAATTATAGCACTTCACTTGTGCCATATTTTTCTCTCTTTAGACCTTAGCTTTTTCTTCTTGACAGTATGACCTTTTAATCCATTCCTTTAAGGAGGCCGAGAACTTTTTCTTTTACCTCGATTGGCACGGTTGCCCTTTGGTCCTTTACTTTTAGCAACAAGAGCCATATTGAAGGAGTCAGATGCTTTTAAGTGATCCTCCTCCATTTCGAGATGTCTAGTGATCTCTGAAAGGATTTTGACATTCTCATTATGTGTCAAAACAAGTTTCACACTCTTCTAATGCTCAGTATGATCTGGAAGAGCCCGAATCACATTCAGGACTTATTCCTCTTTAGAGATAGCCCGAATAGTTGCCTTAAGATCACGAACCATAGCACTCATGGTTCGTAAATGTTCACCCATAGTATGAGTCATATTAATCTCATAGTTCATCCACTTGAGGTGCAAAGCACGAAGCCTTGTAGCAGATGTTTGACCAAAAGTGATCTTAAGTTTGTCCCACATGTCCTTAATAGTGGCATAATCCTCAAACTCTCTAATTAGATCGTCATGCATAAAATACAACATAGTATAGCATGCCTTACGATCCTTTTTGGACCGTCTTTGTCTTTTACTGAATGCGTAGTCATTATTATGGTCAAATGTTCGAGCAATTCTCGTTCATTTAGGAGATAATGAATTTTCCTTTGCCACATATCATAATTAGACCCATCTAATTTTTCAGTGGTGGATAAATCACCGGTCAAGATTTTAGTTGCCATATCTACCAGTATATATAAACATGACATGAGGCACAATTCCATTAATTAAATTATCTGAAAATTCGTAATTCATGTAGTATGATCAAAAATTTCGCTAAGCTCGTAATCATCTCATACAAAAAAAATGAATTAGGAATTTCTATAATTTAATTAACTTATTTTTTTAAGTTTGACATATCACAAAGATGTCAAAAAACTTATATGTAAAACTAATTTACAATAAAAAAACTTAATATATGTAAAACAAATTACACACAAAATTATATAAAACTCATTTATATAAAGATCCCTGTCTTCAAAATGAAGAATTTTTTTCCTATACAAAACATAAAAACCCAATCTTTCTCTGGTTTTCATTTCGTACTAAAAACGAGAAAGTATATCTAAAGGTTACACAATATATATACTTCAGACCCATAACTTGCATTAACCATCGCATAACGTTCATTAAACGCATTAAATGGGTTTGTCATAAAAAAACACAACAGCTATTTAAAGTCTTTAATGGATTTACTATAGACAACTTTTATGGAGATAACATTTGTCCAAGGGCTTTAATGAGTATGCTTTTAATTATTGATCTCTTTCTTTAAGCATACAAACATGACGAAAAATGTGAGAATGCTTTAAAGTAGAAGAAATAAAGTTTTTCGATTTCTATGAAACCAATTACAAAATTAAAACCAAGATAATCTCATATATATTTAATCAAAAACTTTCTCTTTTTATGTATCTTTACACACAAAAATTGAAAAACCAAGACTCACTTTAGTTTTTCATTGCATATGGTCTCTTCTTTTCAGGAACCAAAAAAAACCAAGAGAACAAAGCATAATATATCAACGTTGTTTTTGTTTTTATATGACAGTCATATAAAATAAACACAAGAGACAAATCTACATTTGAAGTATGATGTGAATGAAAACCTTGCTCTGATACCAATGTAGATTTATATATATAAGAACTGATTTTAATGCGGAAGCGGTTGATCGATTCTTTATTTGATAATCCACGTTTCACGATTGGTTACTAAAGTCACCGTTAATTTACGTCCCAAACTCTAATTTTTATGGTATATTTTACATAAGAAAGAATAAGAGGATTTTTCTCTTTTATCGTAATTAACATTTTTTTCACTCCTTAAATTCTACTTTATATGAGAATAAACATAACCAACAGAGGTTATTTTATGTGACTGTTCATTTTATGTCCTTTCATGTTGTCTAACTGCCAACAATAATTATGTCCATGACATCCTAGATAATAATAATTGCACACTTATTTCTAAAACCAAAAAATAATTATATGAAGTCTTATTGAAAATATATTTATAGCAAAATAGTTGATATAATTGTTGGTTTATATCTATAGCCAATTGGTTGATTGTATATTTGTGATATTTTCATTCTATATATGTCTATTTAATTAATTAATTTATAATATAAAGTTAACGATGTAAATATACTTTGTAATTGAAATTATCATTAGATTATAATTATAAGATTTATATTACATTTACATATTAATCTAGATTGAGTTTAGGTAGGTATATTTGGCAAATCTTAGGTACGTAGGCCTAAAAAATAATTACCCAAATGGACAAGTGTATTTCTAAACACAATTTTGTACTCAAGTTAGTGAAAATTGAAGGGTTTTAAACATGAAAAAAAAAACTCTATTTGATTTTGATGATAATGATTATGAGAACTTACCCTAGAAAGTTAAAATAATGAAAAAAACTCTATTTGATTTTGATGATAATGATTATGAGAACTTACCCTAGAAAGTTATCTTCTTTTATAGGCAATCCTTCTAAGATCCATAGTTTGACTCTTAACTATATGTAATTACTTGAATCTAACCTCTATTATGCTAGTTAGTCTTTGATTAGGACTTTACTTCCTAATATAGTTAAATCATATTTTGATTAGACTTACCTTTTTTAAACAATTAGACCTTTTATGTGAACCTAAACCCTGCAAGCCTGAAAAAGATTATTGGGTTGCACTAAACTAACTTAGGATTGATTTGTACACTTATTAGAAAAAGATTATTGGGCTGTACTAAACTAACTTAGGTTTGATTTATACACTTATTAGGTTTGTATTAGTTATCCTTTTGTTTCTGACCAAAAGTTTCTTTTTTGAAAGTGAAAGTTTTATTACTCATGTCGACAGGGATAGTGGTTTTGTTGACCTTCATCTATTATAAAATCGTCTATCAATAACATGATAATATGCACTATAAACATGTAAAGGACATGTCAAGAATAATCCAAGAACATTTCGTAAAAGCCATTAATAAATATTGACATACCTCTTAAAGATAGGTATAGAGATGAGATAAAGCAAACCCAATATTAAGTCACCTTATCTAATTTTAATAAGTCTAAAACCATATTTAACAACTTTACTGTGGCTTTTCAGCAGTAGATTTCCGTAGGATAGGTTGATGACCTAAGAGGTTGATAATTGTCTTTAACAACTCTTCTATCTTTCCTTTGATAAGACTCATTATGATAGATTGACGATAATTGTGAATAATTCACCTTTAATCTCTCTTAACAAGATTTGATAGAAATCATCCCTTGTAAGCCTTATGAGGAATATTTCTTTTGGAAATGCAAACGTCAAAAGACGTTCATGCCACTCGTATAGAAGCAAAGTGTTGTTTAATCTCAACTACTGATCTAGATCAATCTTAATCATCCATCTGTCTATATGTGGGTTACTTTTTCCACCTTTTAGAGAGTTATTAGAGAGATAAACACCCTTATATTTAACTACCTATATATTGTATTGATAGGATTTTAGTGTTAAATTGACTTACATACCTATCTTTTTCTAGAACGTTTACATATATTCTTAATTTTACAAATTATAGAGGTGCATGGATGACAAAAGTAGCTTAGGAAACAAATCCATTAGCTCTAATAGTTTTGGGTTATGTATCTATAAGAATGCATAATTGGTAGCCTTGAATTATAGGATCCATAGCCTTGTGTCTCTAAATTATATAAAAACCATCTATGCATCTCTTGTAACAATTGTCCCTTCTTTGAGAGTATCATATGAACATGTATTAATTAGGTCTAACAATAGGCTCTATCTCTAAAACTCATCATCAAATTTTATACTGGGGGACTTCTGCAAAAATTTTGAAGTGTGCCTACACCCTAATAAGTTGCATAAGTTTAGATTTAAGAAGATATATAAAGGAGAGATTGTATATATATGAGGGGATCTCAGTTAGGTTTTTGACTGTGACAAGCATTTATGCTACCATAGGCTAAGTGTGGCTTTATTACAATGCTTTTAAGTATAAACTTTGGTTATCTCTGTTCCTCCCACTATTAACAAGATATTGAATGTGAAAGCCCTTAATGTTACTTAAATACATCTGTATGTTTAGAGTTTATCAATTAGGTTTATTATCACTTACCATATTAAGGAGGTACTCTAACCTCGAATTATTTAAATTTACACCAATACCTGCATATGGGAATATAGAGTGGTTGGTAAAACTTAAATGCTAGGGAGGGTTGTCAATTGCTTACAATTATAAAGGTACTATACTACTAGAAGGAGAAGTTTATCTTCTTGTAAAACCTAATAGACATGTGGACCTTTAGAGTTATATGTACAGGCTTAGATGAGAGGTCTAACTAATGGGGTAGAGAAAATGCATTCTTAAAGTTCCTATTCTGTCAACTTGTAAATCCGACCATCAATGTTTTGCCTTGAGATAAATTTTTATATAGCCTTATCAATTAATTGATGTCTTTATACAAAAGAGTCCCTTTAGGTTTTTCTTTCTTTCTTTTTTTGCCTAATACTTTAAATATCTTAGTAATATCCTTATATTATTGGATATATGACATCCATGAAGACCTAAAAAATGATAGCAAAGGTTATGACAATAATAGAGAGAGGCCTAATAGCTTGCCTTCCAAAGAGATCGGGAAGGAGAAGAAGGTGACCTACAATTATGAGATCCTTATCTGTAGGATCGTAATACGCACCGGAAATAAAAAAATATATATCTATTTATCTTTTACGTCTTAGAATCATAATTATAGTAAAAATAGGCATAATAAATACCTAAAATGTTACGATTAATTGATACAAAACTTCAAAAATACGAACTCTATATACTCCACACTAAAAAATATATCTCACTTTTAACACTTGATATGGCTATAGTTTAAATTTGAAAAACCATTTCTTCAAGAATAGAGCTCTACTCTCTTGTTTGTTTTTTCAAGTACCGAAACATAATGAAGAAAGAATATATCTTTTTCTCTTTTTTTCGGTTTTATCAAAGTAAATGAAAATTACAAAAAAGCTTCTTTTCGTTTACTCTCACATACAAGTAAAACGAAACAGAGCATAAAAAAGAGTGTCACAATTCCTCTTCTTCACTTTGTTTCTTATCAACGTACGTAAAACGAAAAATCCAAGTCACTCTATTTTAAATCATACACGTCCACTTTATATATGTCCTTCTAAAACCAACGTCAACAACTTTTATTCATAAAGGACATATCTTTTTGTAACCATTACAATGTTTATTGTTTTGGTTAACTATAAAACCAAAACAATAACCACCATCTGACATTTTTTTAAAAAATAGTAAATTATTATTATTATTTATAAATGAAATAAAATAAAATTATTTTAGTTTTATTTTAAATGTGTGACCACATAGGTTTATCACTAAGTCGGTAGTAATTAATCTAATTAATTACTAATCAAGGTTAGCGTTTAGCAACACTCCTCAATGATCGGATAGTGTGAAGTAACATCCTTACAAAGTCAGAACCTTAGTTTAAGGATAATATATTATTACCTTCCATCATTACAACTCTGAATTATCCTAACTGTCAAACCTTATTAGATAACCAACTATGTTACATGTCGATCATTAATGATTGGTGAATGACTTAGAAAACTCCTTTCCTCACTCATTCAATTGCCCTGGCTAAGGTCTTGAAACAATCATTAAGATCAATGACAACATAAAGCTCAAACGCATTACCTAGAGTTGATGGATCCCATCTTGACTTACCACTAATCATATAGGTACTTAATTACATCTAATGATCATTCAACTATCATTTTACACACTAGGTGTCCGACATCAAAATATAATAAGTGACCTATTGATTACTATGATGATCTTAGGTCAAAGGAAAAATATACATTTAAATCCTCATAAGAAATCCCACTTGACAGTTCATAGGTAATATTAATCATTGGGAATTCTCAATTTGTTCAGTTCAATGATCATATCTCCATATGCATCATTTATATATGTAACTTAATAAATGAGATCTAGTAATATCTATCCAACAGATACTATTACATATATATTGATCTAACCGGATCATTAAAGTCCTTATTTGATGATCCTAAGTTCAAGAACATTTTTAGATTAAATTCTAAAGACTTGACTCTCATTATCATATTCTTCATTATGATGGCAAGTGTATAAATTTAATCAAGGACTTATCATATTATAATAAAAACAATAAACATAGTATGATAAAAATATTTGTCATGTTATTAAACAAAGTTAATAATCACAAAACTAAAGTGTTTAATCTATTACACAACAATTGGGTCATGGGCATAATTCCAACAATCTCCCACTTAACCTAGACCCAATCAGTTATGAACTTCAATCCTATCTTCCATTTGTGCTTATCAAACTCCTTTGATCCAATCGCCTTATCAAACTCCTTTGATCCAATTGCCTTAGTGAAGGGATCTGTAGCATTCTCCTTTCCTTCAACCTTTTGAATTTGAACGTCTTCATGCTTAACAATTTCTCGAATCAAATGATACTTCTACAGAACATGTTTAGATCTTTGGTGTGACCTTGATTCTTTAGCTTGCGCAATAGCACTACTATTTTCACACAATAAAGGAAGAAATTCCTTTATTGAAGGAACCATACCAAGTTCAGTTAAGAACTTTTTCATCCAAACAGCTTCCTTAGCTGCTTCACATGCAGCTATGTATTCTGCTTTAGTAACTGAATCATCTACAGGAGCTTGCTTGGAACTTTTCCAACTCATTGCTCCTCTATTCAAGGTGAAAATATAACCAGATGTTGATTTGCTGTCATCTTTATCTAATGCAAAGCTAGCATCAGTATAGCCTATTAGCTTTAATTCATAATCTCCATATATGAGGAATTGGTCCTTAGTTCTTCTTAAGTACTTAAGGATGGT
>JANSVA010000217.1:2418377-2439337 GCA_025504915.1 Erythroxylum reticulatum
CAATTAAAAAATAATAATTTTAAATTAGTTTTTAAATTACTAAATTAATAGTTAATAATTAAAATCGAGCCAATTGGTTTAATTTTTTTTTATCTATCTTAATAATACTTGTCACTAAAATTAATTGATTTTGTGATTAAAAATTAGTAAATTTATTAATTAATAGTTAATTTTTATAAAATAATTGATATTTATAAATTAAAATAAATTACTTAATTTATACTTAATAGTCTTATTTTAACTAAAATTTAACTTTTTAATAGTTCAAATTTGAAAATTTAAACTTCTTATTTTATGGATTTAATTTAGAAATAACGTATTTATTAATTAGGGTAAAACTGTGTACTATTAGAACTTCTCATATATCAGCAAGATTTCTATAAGATGGTATTATTTTAATGAAATTTTGTAATAATTACTTTTAAATACCCATTTATATTACAATATTTGTAATGAAAAATTGTCAATAATTACTTAATTTTACAAAATTAAGAAATAAAGCTATATGTATAGTCATTTATGAAAGCGCCATTGAGTCAAATTAATTTAAATTAGTGAGTAATTATTTTCAAATTTGTTTGTATAATTATATTTGGTAGATAAATGGGTAAATCATTTTGTATATCTATATGATTATACAAAATGACATTATTTATATTTATTTTAAATTTAAAAATTTAAAACAAATTGAGATTGTTGAGTTGAATAGTAATTTCTCATAGTCTAAAATCGAACTGGAAGTTAAATTAGTAAAATTGACTAAATATTAAGTAAAATTAAAAATTTTAAATATTATTGAAAGAGATTATTCTTAGTTATCGAATAATTTGAAGTTTAATTTAAAAAATTTAATTGAAAAATAATTAATTAATATAATTTGTAAAAAGTTGTTAATTTATAAAAATTAGCTGATTAATTAATAAATTGATCAGTTTTATCAATAAGAGTTATTAAAATAAATCAAACTAAAAAATTAAAAATATAATTAAAACATTTAAAGATTTAAATTTTGTTCGAATTAATTAATTTTCAAAAATTTTGTCCGTTAAAATCTAAGTTGTAATCCAATATCAAGTTTATATATTTTAAGAACAATAACTCAATGGATCGAGTCAGGTCCGAGCTATCATAGGCTAATTGACCTATAGTCCATAGCCCGATTCGACCACGAACTCACCAGCTCATGACCCGCTCGTAACTCAATCAATTCAGACCAAAATTAACTTTTTTTTATTAAAGGGAAACTACCGTAACAAATTACAAAACAGATTATAAAACAATTATGAGAAAACAGCTCTTCGATATATTTTCAAATAGAATACGTTGGTACCCAATAGGTGCAGAATCAAAATATGTTACACTAATATCAGAATGATCTATCTGAGTAACAAGTCAATCTGCACATTTGTTGCTTTTTCGGAGTAACAAACTAAACCAAAATTAACTTTCCATGTGACTATTTGTTTTATTAATTAACTAAAAGTTAATCCATATTAACTAATATAATAAACTTTTAAATAAATATTTCCTGCCCAACATAAATTTGGCATGACACTAATTACTAGAACGCGGTGCCTTTATTTGAAAGCGACGCAGATCTATCCGACACGTGCCTCCTTTTCTGGTAAGTGGCGGCAAATCCCAGTCACTAGGAGGCCTTAAAAGAACATTAAAACTGTGTCGTATACTCCATTAATGGCAAGCAGAAATCTCAGGGCAATGGCGTGTTGGATTCGGGCAAGAACTACGTTCTTCTTGTTCTAATTTTAGTACCAATTACGTAATTAGACAAAAAAAGCAATAAGAATCCTAGAGTATAAATCCACCGGAGGAGAGGATACGTGTTGTTGTTGTTGAGTGTGTTTGTTTTGTTGATTGTGAGAGATTAGATGGATCATCGAGAGGAGACGGACATAGAAATCGAAGGAGGGTTTGGGATTGGGATTGGGATTGAAGATGATAAGGAATTCAAGGAATTGGCAAAGCAGCCATTGTTGGTTAAGAGCAGGAAGAACACTACCTCTCAGATTGCCATTGTTGGTGCCAACACTTGTCCCATTGAGAGTTTAGATTATGAGTAAGAAAAAACCAACCCCTGATATATTTTTTATGTTATGTGATCATAGACTGTTTAATTTCTGTTTTGTGTGATCTTTTACTCAATATTGGATTCGTTTTATGTGCGCGTGTGGATTGAATGTAGATGATGTTTGAATTTCAATGTACTTGATTCACCTTCTTACGTTTTTTGCAGGATTGTTGAAAATGAGCTGTTTAAACAGGATTGGAGATCCAGGAAGAAGGTTGAGATCTTTCAATACGTTGTCCTCAAGTGGACTTTTGCTCTCCTGATTGGCTTGTCTACGGGCGTGGTTGGGATTTTGAATAACCTTGGAGTCGAGAACATAGCTGGGTTCAAACTTCTATTGACCAACAATCTCATGCTTAATAATAAGTAAGCCTAATGCATAACACTTCAATCCCATTTATGATCTTGCGAAAACTGCATTTATGTTCCGCAAAATACTCATGTCTCTGTAATAACCTGTGCTGCCTGCACTTGGGCTTATCAAATTGGGTATTTGTATTTTGGTTGTTCAAAGTTAAACACTCCTGAGGATGGTATGATTGGAGACTCTTATTTGACATGTTTGTAATTGCAGTATGGCAGCCTCTAGGCTAGCAAATATTTGCAGTTTCACGTAAACCTTTCGCTTTCTATATGCATGTTTATTTCTTTAGTCTTGTTATCTTCCAACTGGTACATTCATAATCTGACTTTCTTATACATTCGTAATTGTAATCAACATGGTAAACGTTTTTGAGTTATGCATTTATCAGACAACAAGTTCTGTCATCGAAGTTTTGGTTTTCCATTCCTTAACTATTGTAGTACCAAAAAATGACCGAAAACAAATGAGAAGTGTAAGCTTTTTGATCTCCTAACATAACACTCTATAGTCTATAGTAATCATGAAATAATACTTATATCAGTGCAGGTATTACCAGGCATTTTTAGCTTTAGCTGGTTGCAACATGGTTTTGGCCATGATGGCTGCAGCTCTTTGTGCTTACATTGCTCCAGCCGCAGCTGGCTCTGGAATACCAGAGGTTAAGGCATATCTCAATGGTGTAGACGCTCCTTCTATTTTAGCTCCAGCAACACTATTTGTCAAGGTAAAATCAACAATTTTTTGTAGTCTCTCTATCTCTGTCTTTCTGTATACTTGTGTATGTATCCATTGTTAATGCGCATACCTCTTAGCCAACATCTAAGCAAATCATCTTTGTGGTCTTCGTACTCATACTAGATTCCCGTTTTTGTCATCTTATTATTTAAAATATTACCATGAACCGGTTGTTAATTATTGAAGTAGCACTCCTATATTCTTCAGTTGATTTTGTCATCATTCATGTTAGTGTTGAATTAAGAAAAAAGATGAGAATGAGTAAGAAGGAAGATAACACATGATTTAATTGGTTTGATCATAAGGCCTACTTATGCAGACACAAAGACTACAAGGCAAGGATTTATAACATAACCTAAGCCTATTCAGGAAAGAATCATAAGAAGATCTTCAACAGTTAGAGAATAGGAATAAAAAAACACAATAAGTGGGAGTGTAGATTGACTGGTGGATTTAATTAGTTTTTTTTCTTCTGTAGTATGAGCATTTGAACAAGAAAGAGAAAATTGAGTTGAAGGATTGCACTAGGAAATCAGTACAAGTAAATGGAGTATAAAATACACCGCTCCCCCTTTTTCGCCATTGATCTTATGATTCTGAACTCAGATTTCGAGTGAATCCACAGAAGTGCACGAATGACACCAAGCTTCTCAGGAAGATGAATAACTTACATGATGAAGATCTGAACTAGTTTCTTGGTGATGACTTCTCTCATTTCTTGACAAGAACAATATAGAGTTGGCATGGATTGAGAAATAAGGCAACAATGTAATTAATAGAAGACCAATGCTGCATTAAGTAGATAGTTCTGGAAAGAAGGATAGCTTGGAAGTGAATAACTGAAACTGAGGAGGTTTTAAGTGGATTGTACTCAGCGGCTTTAAGCATGAAACATTCAAGACGTTAACTACAGCTGAGTTTTGAATGCATGGAGTAGAAAAAATGGGATGGAGTTCCAATATTTAGCGGCAGCTCAGACGGCTCAGCTGCTGAATTTTAGTTATGCCTTTGCTTCATTGCATATATGCAACGTAATTAATCAAGATGAATGGAGAAAGTTTTATATAGAAAACTTATTGGTTTTTGGGAAGTTCATGCACTTTCACTTATATTTATTTTAATTGCTTAAGATGATTTTCAAGTTAACCCTAAATTCCTCAGATATTTGGCTCCATTCTTGGGGTTGCTGCCGGATTTGTTGTGGGGAAGGAGGGACCCATGGTGCACACTGGTGCTTGTATAGCTAACTTCCTTGGCCAGGGTGGCTCTCGCAAGTATCATTTGACTTGGAAATGGCTTAGATACTTCAAAAATGATAGGGATCGTAGAGATTTGGTCACATGTGGCGCTGCTGCTGGCGTAGCTGCTGCCTTCCGTGCTCCTGTTGGTGGGGTCCTTTTTGCTCTTGAGGAAGTGACTTCTTGGTATGTTTTTCATTTTTAATCTTTCAGGCTTCTGCTTTCAGTTGTATTTCTTTTAATAGTCATATATATTTCATCCCACTTGTTCAAGTTGAGACAATAACTAAATTTCCTCCAAGTTCCAATAGTGTTAAGCTATGACATGTCTGCCTGTATCTCCTTGTAAATTCTTATCTTTTGCTTACAAGATTCCTTTTTGCTCATTTTTTCAAGTCAACGAATCCCAGTACAAGATATATTTATTCATGATTTCATCTGATCCATTTAGTGGACATTGATTCATTAGAACCTAGATTGAGCAGGATCAAATCTGTGAAGAAATGTGTACCTTATTCCTATGAAAGTGCTGCTAGCTACTGGCTATAAGGGGATCATTTATCCACTTTGGATTTAACTGCTGAAGTTATGATCGAGGGAAGTACAACAAATTGTTTGGCTTCATAAGAAATCTTCCATTTCTACTTACATGTTAAATATAGAATATTGTTATGGATTTCTTACTTTTTTAATTATTTGATATCTTTAAATCCTGCCATGACTCCTCCTTTTTCTTCTATAATTTAATGCTCGGAGTTTTTGTTTATACTTTTTGTGAATTATCAGATTTACCTTGTGCCCTTCTTTTGATGAATCAGGTGGAGGAGTGCACTCCTTTGGAGGACTTTCTTCACAACAGCTGTAGTAGCCGTTGTATTGAGAGGTTGTATAGAATTCTGTAGGACTGGGCAGTGTGGGCTTTTTGGGGAAGGAGGTTTGATAATGTTCGATGTTAATTCGGCTAAGGCAGCTTATAATACCCCTGATCTAATAGCAGTTATATTCCTTGGAGTAATTGGAGGAATTTTAGGAAGCTTCTACAATTTCTGTATTGACAAAGTTCTTCGTGTTTACAGCATCATCAATGGGTATTTCCTGGAAAATCTCTTTATTTGGTGCATAATTCTAGTTAGCCATCAAATCAATATCTGTTGAAGTGTTGCTATAAGTTGTAGAGTCAGAGTGGGACATAAGAGAATCTATGTATGAAGCTTGCTTTATTTGGAACATAGTCAGCACGTAAGTTTAAACGGGTTATCAAGTTTCTGGATTTTTTGTTGCTTAGGTTAGATTTTTACTGGAAATCCCATCCTAACGATGCCTTTATTTACGGTATCCTGTTCTGAATGACACTGTGAATGAGTGAGAACTTGTATCGTTCACTGCTCTTGCTGATTCTGTTAATGTAATGCAGGAAGGGTCCTACGTTTAAGATCCTACTAGTGATGATCATTTCTTGCTTGACCTCTTTTTGCTCCTTTGGTGTCCCATGGCTTTCAACATGTATACCTTGTTCTTCTGATCTCGGGGAGCAGTGCCCCACTGCAGGTCGCTCTGGCAATTACAAGAATTTTCAGTGTCCACCTAATCACTACAATGACCTGGCCTCGCTTTTTTTCAACACCAATGATGATGCCATCCGCAATTTACTAAGCGCTGGCACTGAGAAGCAATTTCTTCTCTCCAGTCTTCTGATTTTCTTTGTTGCAATCTACTTCCTAGGCATTATAACTTATGGCATTGCTGTTCCGTCTGGACTCTTCATCCCTGTCATTCTTGCTGGGTCGTCCTATGGCCGTCTTGTTGGAACCCTGCTTGGTCCTGTCTCTGATCTTGATGTGGGTCTTTTTGCCCTTCTTGGAGCTGCTGCATTCCTTGGTGGCACCATGAGGATGACTGTTTCTCTCTGCGTCATACTCCTTGAACTTACAAATGATCTCTTGATGCTTCCACTAATGATGCTAGTTCTCCTCATTTCAAAGACTGTTGCTGATTGTTTCAATCAGGGTGTTTATGATCAAATTGTGAAAATGAAAGGATTGCCATATTTGGAAGCCCATGCAGAACCATACATGAGGCATTTGGTTGCAGGCGATGTGGTTTCTGGTCCGTTAATGACATTTTGTGGGATTGAAAAGGTGGGAAACATTGTACACATTCTAAAACTAACAGGGCACAATGGTTTCCCAGTAATTGACGAGCCACCTTACACCAATGCCCCAGAGTTGTGCGGGTTTGTTTTGAGGTCTCATCTGCTTGTGTTGCTAAAAGGGAAGAAGTTTACTAAGCAGCGAGTAATGACTGGATCAATGATCATGAATACGTTCAGGGCAAATGACTTTGCAAAGACAGGATCAGGTAAGGGTGTCAAGTTGGAGGATCTGGACATAAACGACGAAGAGATGGAGATGTACGTTGATCTTCACCCCATAACCAATACATCACCATTCACCGTGGTTGAGACCATGTCTCTAGCTAAAGCCGCCGTGCTCTTCCGTGAGCTTGGCCTTAGACACTTGTGTGTGGTGCCAAAGACTCCAGGGGTACGATTTTTACTTCTTTGTGTGCTTTGTACATGGCATATCTATATATATATATAATTAGATGCAGAGACATGAATGCAGCTTGAGAACTTTGGTTCAACGAATAACACAAAACGGGGTTTTCTTGTTTCTACCTTGCAGAGGCCTCCCGTTGTTGGAATCCTGACGCGGCACGATTTCATGCCGGAGCACATACTGGGACTTTACCCGCATATTGAGCACCAGAAATAGGCAAGAAAGCAATTTGAGCAAATTTACTGGCATAGTTCTTTCTTCTGATCACATTTTTTTGGTCTGTTATAAAATTATTTGTAATGATCATATTCAGCGATGTATACAAGTAATTATGTTATCTTTTTACTACAAAGCCAGAATGTAACCTGACTTCGTAACCGGTTGGTCTATTTTTGGGAAGGTACAGATCTTCTGTACCTTCTACTCTATTTCATCTTAGGGGATCTGCTGCATTTTCTACTCTGTTCCGTTCCTGTTTTGAGATGAAGTGAAGCAGGGTGGACTACATAAATACATGGCTGAGATGAAGTGGAACAGGTTGAAACAGAGTAAAAAATACAGAGAATTTGAGGGCCTATTTCTTGTAAGGATGTCAAGATAAATAAGTAAGTTTGAATTTTTTAAAAGTTTAAATATATTTAAAAAGTTTAAAACTTAATCGTACTCGTGTATATAAAACTTAATTGTTGAATCCAATTAATTTTTAATTGGATTAAATCTATTTAGAAATGTTTTAAAAATTAGACCAAAAGTTAAATCAGTAAGAAAAGAAATTTAAGATTTAAAAAGTTCGGTTAAATATAAATTGCCAATTTTTTGAATAAAATTAAAAATTAAAAATATAATCGAAAATTTGACTTATTTATAAAAGAATTTAAAATTTAATTGAAATTTTTCTTAATTGATAATTAATTAATTAATTTTAATTTATAAACATTTATTAATTTACAATAATTGATTCTTTAATTAATTAATTTTTCAAAAAAAATTAAAGTAAATCAAATTATAAAGTTAAAAATTGAACTAAAAAATTAAAATTTTTATAATAAAACCAATAAAACTGATTAAAAATTTTAATTATTACTATTTAATATTGATTCTTTTAAATTTCTAAAGTAGATGAAATCTCAATTTGAATGTTTTAGCAAGAGGTTTAAGTCTTCCATAAAATTTGATTATTCTAACTTAATTATTTAAATCTAATTGTAGTTTAAATAAGTGTTAAATTGCTATAACACTATAAAATAATAAGTGTTATATAGTATTTAGAAATAAATCTCAATTTGGCTTGAATGATTGTAAGCTTGCCTTGGGTAGAGTTACTTTTCATATTTAATTGGAAATTACACAAAATCATTTTTGAGCTTTTTATTAAAATTCAAATTTTGGGATCTTTTTTTTAAATCAAATATTATAATTAAATAATTTGAAATACAATTAAAAGAGATTGTTGCCGTTTATTGAAAATTTTAAAAATTAATTAAAAATTTGTTAAATAAATATTTATTTATTTATTTTTGCTTATAATAATTTATTAATTTACAAAATTGAGCAATTCTTTTAATAATAAAAGGTATTAAAATGAGTCGAACTAAAATGTTACAAAATAAATTTAAAAATTGAAAATTGAAAATTTATATAATTTAATTGATCAATGAGTTGAATTTTTAATTAATTTACAAAACAAGAGTTTGTCGAAAAAATTAAAATTTAATTTTGTTGGCCGGCAGGAGTCACGTCGTTGGTCAACCGGTTGACTAGTGAATAACAATAATGAATCAAGTTGTTTGTAATATAAATCGGGCGTGAATGCTGACATTAGATAACGCACTAAAGAATGGCTTAAATTTAATTATGATTTTTGGATATAAAAAGGGTGTCTTATTATAATTATATACTAATTAAATTAATCTTTTAATTAAGGAATAGTGTTAAATATAAACTCTTATAATTAAGTAAAAATAATAATTCTTATTATTGTCAATAATCTTTTATTAATGTCTATAAATTTGAGAATATAAATTAGATTAAATCAAACCCGATTTAAATTTATTTTAAAATTTGATTGATAGCCTAAGATAATATTGTTTTAGAAAATAAATTTTATATCAAACTTAAGTTAAGATGAAATTAAAGCGATAATTATTTTGGTTTTGATTTTTTAAAACTTTAAAATAAAATTTTTTTTATAAAATTAAATTAACATTACATTATTTTTAAGTGGGTATTTAGAACGAATATTTTTACTTCAAATTTCAATTAATCTAAATCTAATTCATTAAATATATCATTTTGAAATATTAATGCAAATTACAATCTTGTTACTAAAACATCAATATTCAGTAAAAATTTCACTGATATGTGAGATCAGAGATAATCTAGTTAATATAAACTAAAGCCCCGTTTGGTTGGCGGAAAAGTAAAATGAATTTGGAATATGATTCATTGGAAAATAAATTTATGGAGAGTAAAGATGTCCACATGTTTAAATACTTATAAGAATTCTAATAGGAAAGTTGAGTGAATTCTTATTATAGTGTTTGGTATGCAACAGTATTTTATGGAATGAAATGTAACTTAATTTTGAATTGTATTTCTAATTATATCCCTACTAATTCGTTAAATAAGAAAATATGAATTTGAAGATTGAAATTTATGAGAAGAAATTTACGAGAAGAAATATTTAAATAAAAGTAAAATGCTTTTATTTGGACAACTTTTTAGAAGCATATACTAAAAGTTATTAAATAGGATTTATGGTGTTATCATTATTATTATCATATGAAAGTATAATGTAATATTATAAATAATAAAAATTAATTTAAAAGTTTTTAACTACATTTATTTAATTAAAAATGAATATATAGTTCATAGTATTATACTCAAACTCATAAGTCCTTGTTTTTTTTTTTCGAGTGGCAATAAAGTGTAAAAAAGAAGGAGTGCCCGTGGACGAAAGAGTCAAGAAAATGGGGGAGTTGCCTGCGAAGTTGCAAACAACCCAAACCAAAAAGAATTCAAATTTAAGGTCAGAGGGTTGAAAAGTAAAAACAAAACAAAGAAGTTGAGTCGTCCTTATTGTTTGGGTTTGGGGCCTTTTGAGGTTTGAGCAGAGAAGAGAGAGGGACGAATGAGAGAAGAACAGTAGAGTATTCGAAAAAGCTTTAGGAAAACTCCACCTCTGACCTCTCGCCGTTTCACTTCCTTTTCCTTTCCCAACACTTTCTCTTTCATTTCTTAGTCTATATATATATATATATATAATTATAATTATAAGGCAAAAAAAAAGAGAAAAAAATAATAAAAATATCCAACAAATATTCGCTAATCGCTCGACCATCTTCTCTTTTTCCTTCCCATTTCAATTGGATTTCAGATCCAATCTGTTCTACGGTTTCATTTCCTCTCTCTTTCTTTGCCGATCTACGTCTGAGTTAATCGCCTCGGTTCTTCACATCTTTTGCCGGTCGATTTTTAATTTTTTTCAGAAAAAAATTAATTTTAGTGGAAACAGATGGATGCGATCGAAGAATTGGCGCAGCTTGCCGATTCTATGAGGCAAGCCTCTGCGGTGCTGGCCGATGAGGATGTTGATGAGACGTCATCTTCGTCGTCGTCTTCCTCCTCCCGACGCTCTTCCACTTTCCTCAACGCCGTCGCTCTCGGCAATGTTGTAAGTTCCGCTCTCTCCCTCTCTCACTCTATTATAATATTGGATGAGAGATTAGATCTTTGGATCTGTTGATTTAGTGATTATTAATCTTGATAATTCCTGTGGATGTGCGTGTTTTTGGTTGTGTGATTTTGAGATAGAAATGTATTAGTTGAGGATGTTGAGCATTGGATACGTCAACGGCACGACGAGCGAGTTTAACATTGGAGATATACACTAGATGCGTTGTTTAAGTGTGTTAGTAGTAGTCGTTATTATTTTATTGGCTTAAGAATGTTATCTGAGTTGCGAATCGAGTACTCAGCGTAGGTTCTCTTAGTTATCTTTGTTATGGTGCAGCTAACTGAAGCAATACCGATATCTTAAACTTCTTATGCTGTTCATAAATACTTGTTTAGATCGTGATTAATGTGGTGTTGCTTGGGAATTGAATTAGCACTGATGTAATCAAGTGGCAAGTGACCTCTTCTGTCTTAATTCTATCTTTGTCAGTCTCTAAAACAACTGTCATTTAGACAAAAAGAGAGAGATTTATGGATGATTATTGAACTCTCCGTTTTATGCATATGTCTGTTTTATGGTTAAGTTTTTTGTTGTGTGATGAGACATCCTAAAATTTTAGCTCTCTTTGTTGTGTTATATAGGGTGCTGGTAAATCTGCAGTCCTGAATAGTCTAATAGGACATCCTGTTTTGGTAAGTTCGGCTCTCTTTCTGTATTATTATTATGTTTGAGAGTTTCATCTTACTTATTGGATTTCTAATTTTTGGTCTGGTTTAATTTGATAATGGCAGCCGACTGGTGAAAATGGGGCTACTAGGGCACCAATCAGCATTGATTTGAATAGAGATGGTTCTTTAAGTAGCAAATCTATTATTTTGCAAATTGACAACAAATCTCAACAGGTTTCTGCAAGTGAGTTTGCTACTAATTTACTTTCAAATGTTATCATTCAATTAGTTATCCAGTTCTTCATGATTATTGCATGTTGTTAGCACTTTTGCATGTTTACAATCTCTTAATGACTTCAGCACACTAATTTCTGAATGTCTGTAATCATCCTTGATCTTTCTAAATTGGTACATTGTAGGTGCTCTACGGCATTCTCTACAGGATAGACTGAGTAAGGGTTCATCAGGGAGAGGCAGGGATGAAATATATCTGAAACTTCGTACTAGCACAGGTGCGTCCACTCCTTGTTTGAACATTTTTTTAGAACTGAAGAGCTGTTTCTCATTGTTTTGGAGAATATTTATTAGCATTATGTAAGATGACATCATTTCCTGCAAGCACTTATTTTGCTTTAAGGTATTATTGTGCATTGCATCTAAATGGGTTAATCCCTAACCATTTCCCGTGATTGAACTATTATTCATTAACAATTAATTTACATTCCACTATTGTGCCTCCTTAACATACTGAGGATGATATAAACAACGACATATGTGTATTTCTTCAGTTTTTTGTTCCAAGTTTAGTAAAAATGAGAAAAGGAAAGGTATAGAGCTATATTTGAAAGACAGATAGTGTCTTCTTATGGGATCAGAGCTTCTAACAAATGCTACTTTTTTTAATGACAGTGGTGTTTAGTAAAAATGAGAAAAGGAAAGGTACAGAGCTATATTTGAAAGACAGATAGTGTCTTCTTATGGGATTAGAGCTTCAAACAAATGCTACTTGTTATAATGACAGTGGCTTGTTGAACTTGATTGAATAATTACCTTATTTCCTTGTGACCAAATATTAGGTTTCTTTTCCATTTTCAGCAATTTATTTTTACTTCTACCCAAAGTCCCTGACTACTTAGGTCAATTAGCATTGCTTACTACAATTTTGCATTCATGAAATCCTAGAATTTCTTATCAACATATGAATGAAGACAAGTGATAGTATGAAAAGAAACAAGAAGGAACAAGGGCTTGTATTCTTTTTGATATATTTTGTAACATTGTTCTTACCTTTTCTTGTTTATTATTTACAGCTCCACCTTTGAAATTGATTGACTTGCCTGGATTAGATCAAAGAATTATGGATGATTCCCTGGTGAGATGATGCTACATTCCTTTCAGTTAGAAGTTTTAACATGAGTAATGGGGATACTAGTTCACTTCAACTTATATGACGCTGTGTTTTCTGTAGCTCTATTAACTTTTCTGTATGAACACCTCTAATAATTTGACTTCTTTTTATACCCAGATTAGTGAATATGCTCAACACAATGATGCGATTTTGTTAGTCATCATACCTGCTGTTCAGGCACCAGAGGTTTCGTCATCAAGAGCCCTCAGAATTGCGAAGGAATATGATTCAGAGAGTGAGTTCAATGTTAAACTTGCATTAGTTTGTATTTTTCATGATGTTTATGATATTATTTCATTTTAAATCTACCCACTAAGTCTCTTGCTGCATTTCTTTCTGGTAATGTTTAATTGGTTCGTGTTTTACATGTTTTACTGTAGGTACCAGAACAATCGGTGTAATCAGTAAAATTGACCAAGCAGCTACAGAATCAAAAGCTATTGCAGCCGTTCAGGCACTGCTTTTGAATCAGGGACCAACAAAAACATCCGATATACCATGGGTAGCACTGATTGGGCAGTCTGTGTCCATTGCTTCAGCACAGTCAGGAAGTGCTGAGAATTCTTTAGAAACTGCATGGCGAGCTGAGAGTGAAAGTTTGAAATCTATACTAACTGGAGCTCCCCCAAGCAAACTCGGGAGAATAGCATTGGTGGATGCACTGGCTGGTCAGATTCGTAACCGTATGAAACTCAGGCTACCGAATCTTCTATCTGGGTACTATTGCCTTGTTCCATTTTCACCTAATTTGTTTCTTTTGATTTCTAATTGTAGCATCTCAATTATGAGACCTGGATGCTTGTGTTTTGATATTCCTGCATATAGTTCAGGATATTGATGTGTAACTACTTATTTTAACACTTTCACTCTCTAGGAAGGATTTGAAAGACATGAGTAATAATACTTATTTGCTATATTGACATGTAATGATATTGGTTTGTTATGCTTCTAACAATAACAAAACTGCAGGCTTCAGGGAAAATCTCAAATTGTTCAGGACGAATTGGTGAGACTTGGTGAGTCAATGGTTAACAGTGCTGAAGGTACAAAAGCTTTGGCTTTGGAGCTCTGTCGTGAGTTTGAGGACAAATTTCTCCTGCATCTCACTGGTGGTGAAGTGAGTAGTTTCTACTTAATATACATTGACATTGTATCTTATTCTGATTGAAGGAAAAACTATTGACTAAGAAACTGTAATATTTCATAAAAGAGAAGCGGACAGGACCATAATTTTTATGGTTTGCTTAGTGAGATTGCTTTAATGCCAGAAATTATATTCAGATCAGATGACGTCACAATGTTCATACTGAAAATTTTGAAATATCCAGGAAATTTATGAAATGAATGCAGTAAATCAGAATTAAAAATTTGGTTATCTGAGCAATGAATATTTGAAGAGGCCTCAACATGGTTTCAAGTTTGGTGTGGATATGTGAGTTAATGATGAGCCTGTGGCGAATGTTGTTGTGGAGAGTAGTTAACTCTATAGTGATTTCTACGCAGAACCAATTTGCTTTGTATTTTGGATGACTGGCTTTTCTGCACACTTGTTAATTCTGACTCAACTCTTAGTTTGGTCAAAGTATGATGAAGCCCATTTAAGTTGATTGTCGTCCAGTTCATTTTCTAGAAAATTGACTGCTTTTACTTTACTGTTTAACCTTTACAAGAAATTCTACTCAGCATCCAATGTCTCTTTCTAACATTTTTTACTGGCAGGGTAATGGTTGGAAAGTAGTTGCAAGTTTTGAGGGTAGCTTCCCAAACAGAATCAAGCAGCTTCCTTTGGACAGACATTTCGACCTAAATAATGTTAAAAGGGTACATCTTCTTTTTATCTTTGATACAGTTTTGTTTTTCTTCTATTAAACTTTGATGGTTTTAAAGTTGACCTGGATGTTAATTTCAGATTGTCCTAGAGGCAGATGGTTACCAACCTTATCTTATATCACCAGAGAAAGGATTAAGGTCTTTGATAAAAATAGTTCTGGAGCTGGCAAAGGAACCTTCACGCCTTTGTGTAGACGAGGTAAGTTTGATGCTTCAGGTTTATAATTTCGTAGATCTTCATTTTTCCACATAGTTGTGTAAGTAGACATGTAGTATCTGCAATATAACTATATATAAATGTAACTTAGCTACTGTCATCTGAAATAACAATGGAAAACTAATAATACTCGGACATCCGATTTGGCAAAATAAGAGCTGAAACTATGAGGCATGAACCAGAAAAGAATTTGATGTAGAACTAGAAGAAACAAACAGAAAACAAAGCTGCGATTAAGAAGCAACAAGAGGAGGGAGCATTTCAAAACAAATTTTAGTCACAAAGTTGTGGTAACTCTGAAACTTCCTGAATTTCATATACAAAGGATACTGCTTTTCGAGAAGAAAATTGCAACCTGTGGTGTGCCAACTGGTGCTACTAGTGCTATTGTAATACATATTTTCCACAATATCCAATATCTATAAGGAGTCTAGTTTTCACATCAATTTAACTGTTTAAGATCAAATTTGGTTGCTGATTAAACAGGTGCATCGTGTTCTAGTTGATATTGTAAACGCTTCAGCAAATTCTACTCCTGGTCTGGGAAGATATCCTCCCTTTAAGAGAGAGGTATGATTACATTTGCAGCTGATCACCTATAGTTGCTCATCATATATGCTTATCTTTCTAGAATCACTTAACTGTTATGTTTCTAATTAGGTTATAGCAATTGCAACTTCGGCACTTGAAGGTTTTAAGAATGAAGCTAAGAAGATGGTAGTTGCTCTGGTTGATATGGAGCGTGTGTTTGTTCCACCTCAACATTTCATCCGATTGGTACAGAGGCGGTATGCATAAAAGTCATGCTGATTATTCTGTATTTTTATCTAGTAAAATTCAGAAAAGTCCATTGCATATCAATGTTTAAAAATATAAATAAGGGAATGTAATTTCTGGTTTTCAAATGTTAGAATATTTCCAGTGTTTTTTCAGATATGAATTTGAATGCTTTATAACCTTGCTTTTCTTATCGATTGTGCATCAAGTGAGTATTGTAATAATTCATAACTCAAGATTTCAAATATCTGGTATGCCCCTGTATGTGTTCTGCATGTTACTCTCCATCTAAATTTTGTTACCATCTCTTTTGACAAATTTCACCAGAATGGATAGGCAACGTCGGGAAGAAGAGATAAGGCACAAGTCCTCCAAAAAAGCAAATGAAGCAGAACAGTCCATACTAAACAGGGTATGGACTGAATTATATACTCTAATTTGATATTATAACTTTCCAGCTACAAAAATACAAATAAATTGACTTTTTTATGTTGTTGCATATTATGTATTTAGGCAACTAGTCCTCAAATGGGAGGTCAACAATCTGGAGGAAGCTTGAAATCAATGAAAGATAAATCAAATCAACAAGATAAAGAAACTCAAGAGAGCCCAGCCTTGAAAACTGCTGGACCAGAGGGCGAGATTACAGCTGGTTTGTGCAGATTTTGTGATTTTCAATATCTAATGATAAACTTGGTCATCTTTTATGTTGCAAACTCTTTTTTTCTTGCCTTTTATCTTGAATTAGGAAAACCTGTCCAACGGGAGAACTTGTCTGGTAAATCAGTTGTAAAATTACATGATGTCTTGGTTGGAAATGTTTCAATGGGCAGATTAACTTAAGGAATAATTTGATAACGTAAAGAAAAGCTGGAACTACCTAAATATAGCAAGTAATTACAGTTTTTCAAATCAATGTACCCTTTGTCAGCATCAATTTTATATCAGAAATTGGCAATTTTAAGTTATACTTAAATTGTCTTTGGAAACACTGTAGCACTGGTTTAAATGTATCAAACATTTCAGATATATAAACTTGACTATATCAAAATGCTTTTACATGCCAATCTGAGATTGATGGCTCGGCCCATTAAGCACAAAAATTTTCAAAGCTACACACACTTTTGACTTGTTTCTTACATGGACATTTTTCTTAAGGAAAGAAATGAAAAGAAACTGTGCAATTATAGGTGCTGCAAGTGCCATGTAGAATATCTGTCGAGAAATAGTAGCCCAACCTAGCATTGCACACAAATCTCAGTTACTCTCGCTTCCTGTGTTGAAATGTGAACAAAGAAATTGAGATTTAAGATTAGATTGCAACAGTGTTGAGATTTGATTAGAAGTGATGACTTTGAACCCTAAAGCCTTTGTGGAAAGCGCTTGTATTTTAGTTTAATTGAATTTAGTCACTAAAATTTAAATTGCTTGCGATAAACTTTATTAGCAGATTATACTTCTGCTTATTGATCTATTGTATTCACAGGATTTTTATTGAAAAAAAGTGGTAAAACAAATGGATGGAGTAGGCGGTGGTTTGTATTGAACGAAAAAAGTGGGAAGGTATTTGCTCATTTCTCTGACCAACATTAAGTGGGACTTGATGGCAGTTGATCTTCTGCACATTGCTTGTTTAATATTTCCTTCTAGGTGACAAAGTTGATACCCTTTCGTTGTTCTGTAACCCTTGTAATGTTCAATTTTATCTTGCATGCATGCCATCCTATGCATTCTTTACATCCATATGCGGCCTATTTTAGTAGTTTACTTTGACTATTCTGTCAAGAGAAAGAAAAACATGTTGGCTATTCTTTCTGTGTTTTTCAATGGGATAGTTTATAGCTCTAGTGTTGTCATGCTTTTGTTGTTCTGTAAACTCTCCCCCACAATTCCATGGTTCCTCATATTGTTAAATTTCCATTGCAGCTTGGTTACACCAAAAAGCAAGAAGAAAGACACTTTCGAGGTGTCATTACGTTGGAGGTAAGAGATGAAGTTGGAAATTGCATTTTAAAGCATAATGGTTTTGGGTGGTTGCAATCACTTGCCAATTATAAGATCATAACTGATTTCCATGGGGTAGTTTCAAGCAGCCTGAGATTTGTCTGTGTAGAAAGGCATCATGATACCTCTTTATGGCTAAACTAGAGAGAATTGATTTCATTCTTTATGTTATGATATTATGTTTTATGAAGCTTAGATCGTGCAATTTATAGTTGGAAATGCTGAAAGTTTTACTTGAAAGTACAAAATCATTTTTAGAACTTGTCAGTCTGCTTTTAAATCTGGGAAGAGATAGTCCCAGTGATAATCAGAAGTAACTGAAGCTAGACAGAGAATCCTTGTTTCTAATTTCGAACAAATTTTAATTACAGATATAATTGATATTTATAAATATCTTTGTCCTCCTGTTTCCACATGGTCTTGGGGATAAAGGGTAAAATAAAGGACATTGGTTCATTTATGAGCTGATTTGCTGGTTTTGAGTTGTTTAGAGCACCCATAAAAATAAAGATATAAAGCATAATAGGATGGAAAATATTGGTAGCATATAATCATATTGTCACTACTTTTTTGTCTGCGACAATCAGGAATGCACTATTGAGGAGGTTTCTGAGGATGATGAAGTGCCATCAAAAAGCGCTAAGGACAAAAAGGCGAATGGGCCAACCTCTGAGAAAGGATCCAGTCTCATTTTCAAGATAACTAGTAGGGTTCCATACAAGACTGTCTTAAAAGGTATTATTACCAATCTTGAATTTCTCTTTATCTTTTCTGTTTGCTATCTGTTTTTCTTTCCCTTGGACCACTTAACCGAAATCCGATATCCTTCTGTTTATAGCTCACAGTGCAGTGGTATTAAAAGCTGAGAGTGCAGCTGATAAAACTGAGTGGCTTAACAAGCTGAGAAATGTAATCCAGTCAAAAGGGGGTCAAGTGATAAGTGATTCTGGTCATTCCATGCGGCAAAGTCATTCTGATGGTTCACTTGTAAGTTACCAAGAGCTTCTTATGTTGTATTCCTCAAGGAATAACCTTTTTCTTGGATAACTACTATTGTAAGAGTGGAAATCTCAATTGTGGATTATGTTCTTTTGGAACTTACAATTGCAATTCTTTTCTTTTTTTATAAAGATCATGCTATACTTCTACTCATTAATGAAACGTTCTATACGTTATTGCCAGACATTATTGTTATGTTGGTACTTCCTTATTTTGTACATTTTGTTAGGATACCATGGTTAGAAAACCTGCAGATCCTGAAGAAGAACTCCGCTGGATGTCTCAAGAAGTACGCGGTTATGTTGAAGCCGTTCTTAACAGCCTTGCTGCCAATGTCCCAAAAGTAGTTCCATTTCTTGAACACCAGTTCTTTTTCTTAACACTTAAAACTGATTTGTCTTTGGTAAATATAATTGACTATTTTGGTGGAGCAGGCTGTAGTTCTTTGTCAGGTAGAAAAAGCTAAGGAAGACATGCTCAATCAACTGTATAGTTCCATTAGGTTGGTCCTATTTTTACTCTTAAATGCCAATTGATAATTTCTTTCAATTACCTTTTGTTGCTGCATGTTACATGGAAAGCGTGTATGTGAGACCAAATAGTTAAATATTTGTTTCCTTGGATTTTTTGTTAAATGACACTAATTTGCTACCCTTGCTTTGGTGATTAGCGGACAAAGCTCAACTAGGGTTGAGGAGCTTCTCCAGGAAGACCAGAATGTAAAGCGTAAGCGGGAGCGTATTCAGAAGCAATCTTCTCTTCTGTCTAAACTCACGAGACAATTAAGTATTCATGACAATCGAGCAGCTGCTGCATCTGGCTGGTCTAACGGAAGTAGTGGAGCAGGTGATATTGGCTTCGTACTTATGAATCTGTTTGTGCACACTGACATGGTGATACATTCAAGCATTTAAACATCACAAGACTCTTTAGACTAAAATATGTATCAAATAAAATCAATTATAAAAATGTAATCTAGTAACTCTATGTTTTTTAGTGCATTACCCTATTATAACGATTTTGTGGTTATTACTTATTTTCTTGGTACTTTTGTACGTTGAATTTGAGCAGATAGCAGCCCGAGAACAAGTGGACCTTCGTCAGGAGATGACTGGAGGACTGCATTTGATGCTGCAGCAAATGGACCTACTGACTCATTTGGTCGTTCATCTAGGTCCCATAGTCGACGAAACAGTGATCCAGCGCAGAATGGTGATGCAAGTTCAGGCCCAAACAGCAGCAGCCGTCGCACTCCGAATCGGTTGCCGCCAGCTCCGCCACAATCCAGTTCAACCTATAGGTACTAGATAAAGCTTGATATGGATTGGTCATTCATGCATTATTGTTGGGTGGGTGCATTGCTTCTGCCTAGGCTGGGCATGTCTCAAGCTCATGCCATTCTGAACTAGCTTCTGTAGAAGTCAATTATAGAAATGTCTGTAGATATATAATGCAGTTCCAAGGTGTTTGATTTTGGGATGTATGAACTCTTCATTAAAATTTTCCATATTGCTTTCGGCCAGTGGGTTCAGGCTATTTTTGATGATGTACTTGTATGGATTGCAGTAGAATATTCTTTTTTGCCTCCATTTTTGTTTATCAACTGGACGGAGAGAGCCTTGTTGCCTATGATGATACCCTAGGGTTTGAAATCACCAGTGTTTTAACGTATTTAATATTTATTGCCTTGTTTGCTAGTTTTTCTATGTTTCAGTTTGTCAGGCGTCGACCCTTTTTATATAGTTTACCATATTCTATATGGACCTGATCTAAAAGGCCTAATAAAATGGTCTGGAAGTAGGATTGGCCCGAGTTCGATAGGATTAGATTTGGGTCAGGTCTCAGCCATAGGGCCCGAGCATGTATATTTAGCTTTGGACCGAGTTCGGCTCAAAGAAGTCCAAGATTTGCTCTAATATATAGCTTCGGACCGAGTTTGGCTCGAAAACTGAATGACTCAGTCTGAGCTTGGGCTGACCAAATAATTTTCGAGCCTCAGGGGAGTGAGCCATTTCTATTCCTATAAGAGGAGGGGACAATTCTGGCTGCTTTCATTCAGTTTGAGGCGTTTGTTGCAAGTACGCGTCGGCTCACCAATTTGTTTTTGTCGAGCACTCAATCCAATCGTGGAAGTTGGAGAATGTGTTCATGAATGTAACAAAGGGCCTGTAGAGATAAATGTAATTAAAGGGCTGTTGTTTTTATTTATATTTTGTTTTTTATTTTGAAATTTAGTAAAAAATCTTTTTGTTTGAATTTTTAATTTTCGGCATTATTTTTTTTTCAAGTTTTTAAAATTTGTGAAAATCGTAAAAAATAATTTTTGAAAAAATATGATTTACTATTAATTAATTATATATTACGTAATTATTTAATATATTAATTATTAATAATAAT
>JANSVA010000217.1:2439437-2450706 GCA_025504915.1 Erythroxylum reticulatum
GTTTATTAATAAATGATATTTAACATATTAAAATTAATTTAATTAAATAAAAATAATTTATGTTTACATTTTATCTAATATGCAATTATTACCACTAATAAAAATATAACCCCATTAACTTTTATAATTAAACTAATCTAGTTGTTTTATTAAAAAATATAAAAACAAAAATTAAAAAATACAATAAAAAATCAGAGATTTGATAATCAAACGGTCCCCAAATTAACTCTTGGTTAGAATAGCTATTCAACAAGGTGTAAATATACTATTATGTCATAGAATAACATGACAAAATGCCAGATAAAGAATCTTCACCTTGAACAAATTTTTACAACAGTGATTATGTACACTTATACTATCGTCATCATCGTCGTACCCCGAAGTTCCGTAGTAAAGCGGGATACCTGAAGGCCACTTACACAGAAATAATAAATATGTACAGAATCATTGATCAAACAGGTTTTAATTCACCGAACCATTGCTCTGTGTATAACCCTCCTTGAAGGGACCTGAATCACTTATGAGTTCCATTACAAGCTTAACCTGCGAAAGGCAAAGAAGAGAGGGAGCAAAGAACTAAGTTATACACAGATACAATGCGGCATAACATAAATGGTATAATCCCCTACAACTGTCAGAAAATAAAAATAGCTAAAAAATCGGAGGATATATCCGCACCTGTGCTGATTCTCGCAATAAAAATTCTTCTATGGCTTTCCGGAATCCCTCATCGATGAGGTAATGGCAGCTGTAAGTTGTTACGGGAAGGTAACCGCGTTGAATTTTATGTTCTCCTTGAGCTCCTGCCTCTACTGTTTTCAGATTAAGTTCAATGGCAGCTTCTATGGCCTGTATAAGAAGATAGTGATAAGCTGCAAAGAACATTTTACTGAAGGGGGTGCTTAAGTTCCAACTTGTCATTACTTGGTTAGAGAGGATAATTACCAATAATGGATAATGTTGTATGGCAGCTTACTTAAGTTCAGAATTAGGACATTTTACCTTAACTATTGCACATATGGACAATAGAATCGGTGTGAAACCAGAAGCTGGAAGTCATATTCAGTTTATGTTTTCGCCGATACATTGAAAAAATGGACAAACCCTCGAGCAATAAGATAGAAACCTGGTAATAGCAGGCCTCGAAATGTAAACTTGGATAGTAGGCTCTTGGGTGGCATCCCCACAAGCGCCCAAACAGAGTATCTCCGCCAATAAGATTAAGTGCTCCAGCAACAAGTTCATCCCCTTCTTCAGCAGCAACAAGCAGTACTTGATCGCCCATCTTCGAACTCATGTTGTAAAAGAAGTCTCTTGTAAGGTAAGGAGTTCCCCACCTATTAAGTACAAGCTCAATATCAACAGTGCTGCACTTCAATCATCTTATATAAGCCTACAGAATTCCATCACATTGCAACCAACAAGAAGAGACTTCTCAGAATGTCTAAAGGTGTATAAGTTATTGAAAGGGGAAAAAAAACAAAGAGTTAAGATAGAGTTCGAACTTGTTATCAGTGGTGTTCCTATAGAATGTATAGAAGGAATCCCAGTGCTTGGCCTGTTAAAATGTAAACAAATAAGTTAAATAACAGGATACTCACAGGAAAAGAGCAAGTAACAAATCTGTGTTCCCACAATATTCCATTGATTTTCATAACTTCAAAAGAAATTTTCATATTTGATATTTTCAGGTTCTATCTGCATTTATACATGTTATGCAACCATGGTTTTTCTTAACCAGAAGAAAAACATGCAAATAAGATCAGCAAGTTTAATCCCTTGTCAATCAGAAAATTTAAGATTGTGCAATATAAAGAAACAAGTTGCAAAGTAACACTATTAATATCATCATCTGCAGATACAAATAACAAGTACCTTTATTTCATGACCCCGAAGGCGTTTCATGGTCAAATTTTGTGTAGAAATCTGCATCCAATGAGTTTATTCAGATACATAAATTGTATCAAAGTTTACCCAGGAAAAGAAAAGATGCTGGAAAATGACTAGTAATTGAAGCAGTATACCTTTTTGCGTTCTTGACGAATATTTTTTCTTTTATTTTGTTTCATATCCATCAAAAACTCATCAAAGCTGCGGGAAAAAGATTTAGAAGTAAAAAAAAAAATGGCAGATCATACCACCAAGCAATGATAACAATGATCGAATAGCCCTTGGTCAAGTACTTACGGTGAAAGGAAAATCAAATGATGCATTTAAGACACGTTCGGATTCATTTCCAATATCATAATAATTCTAGCATTTTTCATGAGGTACAAATCTTGATTAGCTAAGGAAATGAAACAATGAACCATTGTTGTAAAAACTGCAAACAAATCAGCATAAATTCCAAGATAAATTTGGAGGTCAACAGGGCGGATAGGGTTAAGTCATCTGCTAGATATAAGAAGTATAAAGCATATACATGATGGAAAACCCACTATTATAAGCTTTAAACTTGTGGGCTTTTCTTTTCATACTCTTTTTTTTTTCCTTTCTGGATCTGATCGAACATGGAGAGAAAGAGAGAGAGAGAGATAAAGTTAAAAATGGTGAATTGGTGGCCAGTTGGTACATTTTAAATCATATCAGAGAAATTAATGAGCATACAAAAATTCAGAATTAACGACCCGAAGTCAATTATCATAACATTACAGGAAGTTCAGAAATGAAAGAATGAGAGGATGCACTACATACTTTTTCTGAAAAATGGCAAACACAATAAGTAAGGGATAACAATAGCAAGTGTTACCATATCACAGTAAACTAAGACTAACAAGAGGCTGAATGTAAGTAGCTGCTACCAAATCCTAAAAAGTTACTTCTTTCATAAAACAAGAGTTCATCCTGTATAGGTTGTCAGACATAAAAAAGGGATGTGTTAACCAAGACAGTTTTTTGTTTTTGAGCAAATCAATTTTCAGAAGCGAGGCACAAACAGCAAGTGAAAACAATGCAATCTTTTAAACTACAAAATTGAAATTCTTCTGACAATTGTCCTCGTTTCTCCAGCAATTAATGTTGGCAAGATGTCACATCATCGCATAATCAAACTATGAGCAGCAAGTTTGAAAATCACAAAATCACAAGTGATAAATCTTTCAGTCATTACTCACTTCTTATAATTTCGATTTTTCCAGTGATACTGCATTCCAATTCTCTGCAAGAAACCTTTTCCCTTCAGCTTGTTCCATTCCTTTTTAGAAGGGAATGTAATATGCAGTGATGATACCTGGGACTGTTAAAAACACAGCCATATAAGTTTGTCAATAACACCTCAAAGGTGCTCCATCTGTTATCCAAATCAAGATGGCAAGTTGTTTTGGTCTAACGTGCAACAACCACAGAGTTGAGTGGAAGACTTAATAATGAACCAGAAATCTAAGTTAAATAGTATAATTTCATATTCTATTAACAAGACTATGCATTCATTCGAAAAACATTAAAGAACTGATTGCTATTCAAATAAACTGTACAAACAATATAAAACAAGCAAGGATATAGGCCAGATTCAAGCATGAAAAGCAGATTTAGTTAATTGTCAACAAGCTTTTCTTTCTCAATATATCCTGGGCTTATGATTCTGCCTATGCACTTGAATAATTACTGAATTAAGAACATCAATGCGTTAACCTTTCACAACCGCCTCCAAAGCAATTTTCTTTCCTTAATAAAAGAGTCCTCTTTCTTGGAACAATGTGTTTTAGATATAATTTGGCTTAGGATTGAGTATTTAACTGATTTACAAAATTCATAAATCACACAATAGTTCAGAGCAGTTTTCAGCGGAAAGTTCAAGAAAACAAACATCTACTTGTCATCCTCCAACTCCAGTTGGGAAGTAAAGAAATTTATATCAAATACCAGAATGGTGAAATGAAAAGGACATTGATGCACTCACATACAAGATTGTCATCACATCACAATGGACATAATTATCCAGACTATCCTAGTAGTTTTAGCCAACTCAAAGCCAATAATGCAAGGCAACAGAAAAACAAAATCAAGTTTTTTGAAGGCCAATGGAATATCATAAAAATGGGAAAATCAAGAGTATCACTATAAAACTTTGCCGTATCCCCAACTTCCACATGCAGTTTCTGGTACAAAAACAATACTATATGACAAAACATCAATTTACATAAAAAATGTCTGCAATTAAGAGCACAAAATCCAAGAACGCTGAATTTGAACCATAAATTGTAAACAATGGATCAGCTCAAACAAACCATCTTCTAGTAATATACAAGCACAAATTCCACAAACACTTAAAAGATAACTTCCATTCTTTATTTACCATGATGCTAATAACTAAGAACCCAAATCGATTACTTGGTGGACTATCTATCTGTCAATCTATCAATCAATCTATCTATCGATCTATCAATAGAGAAAGAGAGAGAGAGAGGGAAAGAGAAATTTGCATGAGACTTGGCAACCAGTCACCAAACGATGAAAAAGTAAATACAATACAGAAGCCGATAAAATACCTGGACAGCCAGATTCTTCAGGGCAGAGACCATAGCATCAAAAAGTTGATCTTTGAATGACACTTTTCTAATTAAAATTCTTGGACCAGTCACAGGTGTAAAAGGTACACAGCATTGGAACTTTGGATAATATCTTGATCCAAAACCATAGTAGGCATCAGCCCAAGAATGATCAAAAACAAATTCACCATATGAATGGCTGCATATTCAAACTACCAAGAAATAAGAAAACAACTAACAAGCAAAAACAGAACTACAAGGAAGTGGATGATTGTGGAAGAGGATACATAAAAGATTTGCTGGACAGCATGTTGGATGCAGAACCTTTTAAGATAGAGTGGCACAACTCCTAAAACATTTTCACTTTCATCTTTAGCAACAATGTGACTGGGCACCCAACCTGTTTCCTGTAATTAGATCAAGTGAAAAATTGAGCAAAGTCAATTTCTTAAAGTCCACATTTGTTACTCGTTTAGCTTATTACAATCAATGAAACAACATATCTACAGCAACATGACTTCACTGAAGAAAATGCTAAGGTAGGTCAATTTATTATGGGGAGGTATTCTCCCATTGATTCCCATCTAGATAAAACAAAAAATAAATGCACTAAAGATATGAAGAATTGCACCCCTCCTAAATATATTGGAACATTTTTTCTACTGCCCATGAAAAGCTTACAAGGAATGTCAATAAAATGCTAATGTTGTAGGTATCTCTACTCAAAGACAAGTAGGTGGATAACAATTGGCAATAGTTTGATATTAGTAAATACTCATTAGGCAAAGTATCTAATAGATCATGTTTAAAACGAAACACATCCCAATGCTGTAACCAAAAGCCTAAGGGAATGGCTTGAAGAAGTACTACCGTAGGCAAATTTCATAAAAGAATGATTAGATAAATTATAACAAGCCATAGTTTTCTAGTAATATCACCAACACTTGGAACCTATTGACAAAATTCAAAGTGCAGTATGAAGCAACATTTTGTTAACCTTCACTGCACAACCAGACTCTTCTAAGCTTGAAAGGAAACCGTGGGAAAGGAATGGATTATATTCTTCGGGGCCTGTACTGTCCAAATTGCAGGCATCCCATTCATCAGATGGAACATCAGAGATTGAAGAAATAACTGAAACTGATATTTTTCTTTCTATTGTTTGGTTTGTTGAGGTTCCCTGAATTCAAAACCAAAAAACTGGATCAGGTAATTAGCACAAGGAAATCACATATACCAGATTATCATAATTATTATAGGGCCTTAAAATGCAAACACCTCTGAGCCTAACCCTGTTAAAGTGAAATCCTCAAGTTGAAAATCAAATTTTCGAGGATACACAGACTTCTTTGATCCCCAGAACAGTGCACTGATCCTAGATTCTTGTGCCGCACTCTGAAAATTTTGTCTAGATTGTGATTTTCCCTGTAATAAATTAGGTTAGGAGTTTATAATTGTATCACTTCTGATAATTTTAGTAATGATTACAACAAAAGCCAAACAGTCAAAGTAGATAGGCATGAAACATAAAGGGTCTCACTGTATCTGGAACAAATTGAAGCTTTAACCAGAAACAAAAACATTAGTGTGTTTTAAGTATATCACTTCTAAGACTCTTCACCATAGCAAGCATTAGGAACAAGTGTATTGGCATATATTGAACAGACATATGAAACACATGCACGTATATTATGCAAGTTCACCTCAACCAGGGACCAACTCAAGAACTGCATGTTTGATGTTCATCATTGGGAATTTACATCTGGTTATGGTGGTCTATAAAACCCTTAGCTTGTTATTTCAGGACATGATCATAAGCAGAAACTTTAAGGCCACTACCCCCAAAAAATTTCATCAATCGCAATTTTGGTGGTTCCTGGTTATTACAAAAGTGTAAGGAATGTTTTTGCAGGCCAGGCACTATAGTCATATTAGAATTTGCAAAGCCTGTTCCTTTTCCTCAAATGAAGCCAAAATAACAGCAAATTCCCTAGATTCCATGTTTCACATCCCTCATGAAAGACATCGACTTTAACAATAAGACTTTTTGTTCACCTATTGCCGCGATGTATCATAAATTTTAAGACTTTTTAGTATTTAAATATCTAAAACCCATTTAAAAAGACAGAGGAATACAAATTCTAATATATTTCGCCAGGTATGCTTCACTGAGATTCATGAAACGTATGTGCAATTCTCTCCTTGAAACCTCCGAATAGCCGGCCACGGTATTGCTTGGAATGTACAACTAAGTCGAGTTTAATCACAAATAACGCATACCCAGAAACCAGATACTGATTATGAAGTGAAATTGGAAGAAATTGTGCATGAAGAAAGACAGACTCACGAAGTGAGAAGGGATTTGGCCAAGAAATGGAGAAGCTTTGCAGTAGTAGCTCAGAGCTGCCATTGCCATGGCCATGGGCCACCACACACGCACAGGGTGAGGGCTCTCCTCAGTTCTCACCCGATGATTGCTGCTTTCTGCGGATGAATGGTACAAGAAAAATTGAAACTTGAAATTGAAGGCCACGTAGAAGACTAGTGAACCAGCCAATCTTATTATCATTTGTTTTCTATTTTTGTACATTTTTACGCGGCAGATAATAGTTGTTTATTTTTTATATAATTTTTTAAGGAAAAAGTTATCGAAATTAATAATTAATTAATTTTTAATAGATGATATTATGATTTTGAGCTATAAAAATGAAAAAAAACAAGTTATTTTTTTAATTTTAAACATTTTTATGGAAAGACATAAGCAAATAAAGAATTAAAAATTAAAATTAAAAAGTAACGAAGAGAATCAAATTTACAAAATTTAAAACATTTTTTATTTTTGTAAAAATGTCCAATAAAAATGAAAAATAATAATAATCTTCATATAATAAAATTATAAAAATTTTATAATGTATAATAAAATTAATTAATTTATAAAAATTAAATAATTTTTAATAACAAAATTTATTAAAAATGAATTAAACTAAAAAAATTTGATCAATTTAATATTTTTTATAATTAACTCACTTAATTTTTTATTATATGTAATTATCACGAAACTATAATATAGAGATTACAAGAAAGTTAAAGTTCAACCAAATCAAACCAAAAGTCTAACCAATAATTAAATGGGTTGAATTATAGTTGACTGAACTCGAAATTACATACTAATTTATTCAAAAATTAAGGTTGGATCTTAGGAAAACAGATCTTCTGTACCTCTTACTCAATGTCACCTGTCTTCTTTTGTTTTCAACCATCCAATTTATTACATTGAATGGTTGAGATCAAAGAAGTAATGATTAGGTACAGAATAAAGAGTACAGAAAATCTGTACCCGGATCTTAGAGGGCCCAAACCTAACCGTTGTTACCCCTAAATTGCAGACAAGTAGTCATCTTTGAGCAAAAATTGTAAAATCTGATGTACTTTACCCAAAGAAAACTTAAAATAACCAGTCAAAGAAATCATATAGCCAAAATTTTGCAGATGCTGTTCATTTAACATAATGTTCCAGCGTTTCACCATTTCCAGGTTAGTTCCTGATCATATCTCCAGGGCAGAACTCTCCTTAAAGTTAATTAATTACAACATTTAAGGGGTAAAACATACAAAACTATCATCAGCTACAACTATACTTCAGCAATTATGGACTTTATCAACCAGAAGATGTACATATATCTATCTCTAAACTTTTACATGCCTTTTCTTTTTTGGCAAAACAAATGGATACTGCGCAGCTAACCGTGAACTTCCATTACACAGTTAAAGATGCACCATTGTCTGCTCCTGTTAGATTGAGTATCATTGTAGCTGCCTTCAAGGCCCTGTGTAGACGAACATTCAAGAAATGAGAAGCAGGATTGTTTCTTGGATTTCAACAATAAAATGCATACAAAGAATAATAGGAAGGATACAAGATCCCAACCTATCCCATATGGGGCTGTCATATAGAGTAAACAAAAGCTACTTGCGTCTCTTAGTGAAATGGAATTCAAAACTAGAAGGCTAATATAAAAAATTGCATGGCAACATACTCTACAATTGGTCAGATTGTTGTTGTAGCAACAATTGTGCGAATCTCTAGATAACCTTTTCTTGTTTGGTTGATTCATGATAGTTATCATTATTCTGTAATTTCTTTAGGAATACTTCCACTGTCCTAACTGATTAAGTCTCATTTCCTACATATTAAAGAGAAAGACAAACCCCTCCAAAAAAAGAAAAAAGAAGTTCCAAAATCAAGGTACAGTTAAGTTTCAGGATGACTCGATAACCAAGAAATTAATTAGTTGGCTTCCATGGATTAATCCATTAAATTTAATAAGAGCTTTATGGCCATTAGAATTTTTCACAATAAGGTTAGACATTCATTTTTGTACGACAGAATCATCAAAGAGTAATCATACTCAATTTGACACTTAATTTGCACTGTTTTCCTCAAACCCCTCCCAGCTGATGACTTGTAAAACCACAGATATAATATGCAAAAATTATCAGAAAACCATGAGAACAAAACTGTAGAGACAAGAGGAAATATCTATCTCATAGACTATATACCATGCATCAGGTTCCTGATACAGAGAAGCTGAAGTGCCAAAACAGGACGTAAGCATTTCGGTGTGTATGACACCTGGACTAAGTGCAACAATTGCCATTCCATCTGGCACCTCCTTTGCCACTGATCGACTCAAACCCTCAACAGCCCATTTAGATGCACAATAAGGTGCAACCTATGGCAAATTTAATCATGCGTAAAAAATTTCCAAAAGAAGTGTAAAGATCAAGTAGACATGGTGAAATTACATAATCTTATTCCACCTCATAGTACTGAAAACTCCAAGATTGCCAAAAGAAATCACAAAGTCTATAATTTTCATGAATAAGCTGAATCATTTCTTTTTAATCAAATACTACAAGAGTTTATTTCTTTTTGGCATTGTCTAGCCTGTTTTGTCATTCCCATGGTGTCTTAACGTGGTGTTTTAGGATAAGAATTTACATATTTTTAATTATAGCCACAATTTACAAGCATTTCATCTTAAATTGCACCATCATTATTGAAAATAACATCTTGACATTTAGGCAAGACGTTCACACAGATTAGAGCCAAATTCAGGTCAGGATAAAGTGAAGTGAAATATTTACCAGAGCAGCACCAGACCTTCCCCACCCAGAAGACATGTTAATAATAATTCCTTGCTTGGTTGGGAGCATAAGAGGAATAAAGTGACGTAGCACATTTGCTATCCCTTTAATATTTGTATCAATAACAGTGTCAAATTCTTCTTCTGGGACCTCCCAAATCTTGTTATTTCTGTTAATTGTACCCGCATTGTTCACTGCAAATTCAAAATTAAAAAAGAAAACAAAATTTGACGCCCTAATTCTCTGCATACCCATCTAAACCAGTAAATTTGAGCATCATACTGCATGTGCAACAACAACTGATTCATACCTATAATATCAGGAACAACCTTATTTTCCATCACAACTCGCGCCAACTCCTCTACGCTACTATTTGACCTCTGCCAAAGAGAAAAACAAACAAAAAAACAGTCAATCCCCAATGTCCAATTAACAAACGGAATTGAAATATGAACAGAAAAAGAAGAGTTAAACATTAAAATAAAATCAAATGTGGGAGAGAAGAAGCATTACGACGTCGGCGGCAAGGAGGAGGTGGTTGTTGTTGTGCTCAGACGGAAGTTGGGATTGGAGGGAATTGAGCTTATCCTGAGCACGGGAACAGCCGATTACAGTGTGGCCTCTCTTGGCCAGTTCTAGGGCTAGGGCTCTCCCCAGTCCTTGGCTCACTCCCGTTATCATCACCTTTTTCCCGCCGCCGCCGCCGCTGCCTGCTCCGTCTGTGTTCGCGGCCTCTCTGTTCATCGCCGATGACGGCGTGGTGGTTATCGTCATTGTCCGTGTAGAGCTTTGCACACCCAACCCAAGCCTAACTGACAGGTTTATAGTTATGAAATTTTGGTCCTTTCCTTTCCAATATTTACGAAATTGAAGTTTTATTATTATACATTTATTATTATTTTTAAATTAAAGAAGATATTGCATAATTTCAAAAAGAAAATACTGTTTATTTTTCATTTATTATTAAATTTTTAATTATTTTAATGATTTATTTTTAAAATATGTACAATTTAATAAAATATTATTTTTATTAATATAACAAATAAAGAATTACATAATATTTAATTAAGGATGACAATTTGGCCCAATCGAAGGTCAGTGGACCAAGATTTCTTGGTCTCACCGAGCAAGGTTGTGCAAGTTTAGCCTGTCCCGAGACTTAACCAAAAATGACAAAATGATATCATTTTTTAACATTTTTTTAACAATTAATAACTCGGACTAGGCCACACGCCGGTAGACCACCCTAATCATTATCATCCCTAATTGGATAGAAATATCATATTAAAAATAAATTTTTATTTAATTTTTACTCATTTCTCAAAATTAAATTTTAAATTAAAAATTTTTAAAAATTAGTATTAAATTTAAAAATTACAAGATCATTTTAAAATTCAATTATGATCAAAGTTATGAATACCGTACCGAGCTTAGTACTGGATTGGGCTCTGGAACCGAACTGTACCGATACCGATCGGTACCAGGTACCGTTTCGGGTAATTTTTTAAATTTGTGAAATAGTCCCTAAAATTTTTAAAAATTGCAATTGGTATATTGTACAGTTGTACTGTATACTTTAATAGTTTACTGTTTACATCAACCATGCTTTCAAAAATCTTAATAATAAATAATAA
>JANSVA010000217.1:2450806-2478938 GCA_025504915.1 Erythroxylum reticulatum
TAAATTTAAAACATAAGGTTAACCATAAGCACCAAATTATCATTAAATAAAATACATGTACAATTAAACATTTCAAATTATCAAACTCAATCTCAAATTCAATTGCTCAAACTCAAATTCAATCTCATTCATCAATAATTCAACAATTCAATATTAATACCATAATTCATTTCACAAGCCAATTTCCACCATTCAATAATCAATAAATCACCATTTCAAATTTATTTTCCAATCCACTTCCAATTCCAAAATGCAAAATGCCAAAATCCAATTCCAAAATTCAATTCCAAATTCCCAATTTCGGTTGAATTTCAGAATTCACAAATGACAAAAATCAACCAACTTCACTTCAATATCCATTCCATTCGGATTTCTCATCTTCAGCCGAAATCAACTTCTAAATTTTCCCCAAATCCAACACCACAACACCAAATTTTAATCCTAAATCCACCATAATCCAACAACCAACACAATCACAGAAGCAATCATTTTCAAAATGCCATGAAAAATGAAACAAAAATAAAAAACATACATCCCAAACACAATCGGGTCTTTGATGCCAATTCGGGTCGACGTTGGGTCGTGTGCTCTGCTTGAACTGAGGTGGTCGTGCCATCGTGTGGTGCGTCAAAGACTCGAGGAGGACGAAGGAGAAGGCGGTGATGAGGAGGAGTGGGCTGAGGTGAGGTCGAATCGTCGAAGCCAAAAAGCAAACCACCGGTCGAAGACTCAAAGGAGGAGGACTGGAGAAGACGTTGACGGCGAGGAGGAGACGGTGAGACACCGAGAGAGGGATCAGAGAAGAGAGGAGCGGTTGTGTGCGTGGAGAAGAAGAAGAACCGAAGAAGAGAGAAGAAAATTCGAAGAAGACTCCAAGGGGGGCGGGGTAATTAGAAATTTTTTGCAAGTTAGTCCTTGCAATTTTTGGAAGTTATGATATCGGTCGGAATTGATGGTTCCGGCCGATACCTTTCGGTAAATGCCGGTACCGACCAGTATCCAAGGTCGATATGGGCGACAATTTTTCGTACAATTTTTCAGTTGGTACGGTATCTTCCGATCGGTACTGGCCGGAACGGTACGAAATTCTATTTTTGATTGTGATACAATCGACAATAAATTATAAAATTTTTAATATTGATATAATAAAATGGTTTATATTAAAAAAAAAACGAAAGGTCTTACGGCGTCGTTTGGCTTACGCTAGAAGAAGAAAATGAATTGAGGGATAAAGGTCTTTCTTTATTTTCGTGTTGTTGGCTGTTCTTCAACAGAATCAAAACCATTGCGATTTCCCCAAGTTGTTGGAAAACCCTAATCGACTTCTGATCAATCGCACTCTAATTGGAGTTTTGTAGAAAAAAGAAAGAAAAGGGATATCATAAGATGCAAGGAGGAGGGGAAGAAGTGAGCATAGAGGAGCTAGCTTCCAATCTTTCCACATACAAACAACAACTGCACCAGGCAATAATCTCTTCCTCTCAAATTTTTGTAGTTTATCCCGTTCAAACTGGGGTTTTTTTTCTGGATTCAGCGTTAATAAGTAATTTTTTCTGCTTATTGCTGACAAAAATTCGTGTTATTACCTTTTAGATTGATCAGGGTCTTGTGCTTGAGGATTGTGCAGGTGCAGTTTTGGTAGTCTCATTGTTGGCGTTAGTTAGTAGGCCTTTTGGCCTTCGTAGTTGGTTGGAAATTCGTAATTTTTGGTAGTGTAAATTGGAAGCAGATATTTGTGTTGTCTTGAAGTGAACTTAGTATACGGTTACTTGATCCTGTTGTATCCATATATTTTTGGGCTTGTATGTGTAATCATTTCTTTCCTGCTTATTAAAACAGGTTAGGCAGCTGTTGGTGGAAGAACCCACAAACTCGGAATATGTAGACATGGAAAAGGAGCTAATTGAGGTGAAGATTTTAACGATTGTTTTACAGATTTTGCTAAGCTTTGTACGTTTTATATAATTTTCTTCTTTTGTGGTAATTTTTCTTTCACATGCTTATTTTGTTTGAGTCGTTTGTGGGTAGCTGGCTTCTACTTGAGTCTGTTTTTAAGAGTCACTTGTAGGGAAAAGTTGTTAAAGTGATGGTTGACAAGCATTCCTGCTTTGTTAGCTGTTCTCTAGTGTTTAGAGGGTTATAGGATTAGTTCTGGGTCTTATATTTTGATTCTGGGTAGATTATGCTATTTGAGTGTCTGGGATTTTGATGCTTCTTTTTCTTTTATCTCTTCACCGTCTCTTGAAGGACCCAACTTGTTACTCAACATGCAACATTATTTAGCTGCTAATGGCTTCAATGGAGGTTTGTTTTCATTCCAGGGTTGACAAGGTGAGGGTGGTTTTAAGCTAAATAAATTTCATACAGTGCAGAAATTAAAATTCTGTGGGGAATTCTGACAAAAGAAGAAAATTGTTGAGCTATTTGTGTAAACTTAGAACGTCATTAAGATGCCTATCACTTCTATCTTGGTCAGCTTGCAGGTGTACTATGCATTGTGATTGCCCAGCCTGTTGTGTTCCTCACCTGCATGAGATGTTCACCTTGAGATTCTAAGTTCGAGTTTTAAGGATAGTTGCTGTTATGATATCCAAAGTTGGTTTTTCTGTGATTTACCTAACATTTTGGAAATGCAGGTCATTGAACTCACAGAAGAGCTTCTTGCAACCGCGAAGCAGAATGATGTTTCTGGATCTGCTATTGATGCAGGAACCAGCACGAAACTTAGCTCTTCCCAACTTAAGGTGATAGTTTATAGTACATCATTTTTCATACGGTGGAAAATTGCATTAATTTTTTTGTGTAGGGAATATATGAGAGTGTGAATGTAATATACATAGTGGTTGCATGTGTATATGGGCACATTTCAGGTGCTGATATTATGCCTTTTTACCCCAAGCAGGAGCAGGCAATGATACCTTATCAGACTGATAAATTTCCTGTTGGTACAAAAGTTCAAGCTGTATGGAGTGAAGATGGAGAGTGGTACGTAATTAAAATCAAGATGCAAAATTGATGGATTTGTTTATATTTACTGTAATTTGTTTTACCCTCTTTTTTCTTTAATGTGTTTGATTAGTTAAATGTTTAGGTATGATGCAACTGTTGAGGCACATACTCCTCTTGGATACTATGTTACCTATGACGAATGGGGGAACAAGGAAGAGGTGCGGTTTCTTCTACCAAACTTCAAATCCACAATTTCTTTATTGTTTGTGATTCACACAACTCTTCTCACTGTACCCTAAATTTCTGATTACTTCCAGATCAAGGGTTGGTTCAAATTTCTAATATTTTTAGAAGTTTTAGTTTGGGCCTGCCTGTGTTCTTAGCTTAAATTTGTTAAATGATATGCCTATGTTTTGACTAAAACGATATCTGGTATATAATTTCCAACTTTTTAAGTTTTCTTAAAGAAGCTTATTAATTCCGCTGAATTCTTAATGGGAGCATATAGTATTGAGTGTTTTGTCAGTTTTATTTGATTAATAAGGTGGATTTTTATTTGACCAACTAATGTAAAACCAGGTTATTAGAGGTAGTCATATCAATTAACCTTGATGACTGTTCGTTGAACTTTGAAGGTTTGTTGTAGAGACATTTGTGATGTCTCAAATGTTGTGCTCTCTTTGAGTTTGGTTATACGAGATTGCATGACGGAAGGTTAAGCTGATTTAAGGGGAGGATTATGAGATTAAGGTTAAACTAATATCATTTGTAGAATTTAGGAGACTTAAGCTGAGGTACCACTTTGACTCAGCAATATAATTTAGTTAGAACCAATCGTACCCTATACAAAAGGTAGCCGATCTTGATGAAATTGGTGCTTTAAAGATGATTGTTTTTTTTTTGTAATGTGGAGGGTGTGGCAAGTTTGTGCACAATCCATCTGCATGCATTACTTGTTTCATATTTGTCCTGCTATCTGGTATATATTTCTATGAACCAGCAGATGGTGGTTTTTCACTTATAGTTGATAATTCCAGGTGGACCCTGACAATGTTCGACCAATAGAATTCAATGCATTGGTGGAAGCTGAACGAGCTGCTGAAGCTACGAAACTAGCTATCAAACGGAAGATTGCTCAAGCTGCTTCTGCTGACTATCAATCAAAGAGTTTGCCATCAAAGCTGCGTATAGAACCTGATGATCCTGAGGATGTGGTAAGCATTGACTTTTAATCTTCTACCTTCTCTTGCCTTTTCCTTTTTGGTAATTAATGGTGGTCTACCCTGCTTGCTGCACCATTCATGATTATTGGTGTCTACATCTAGCAAAGTGTTATTTAAAAAAATTTCTTGATCATTTTGTTTTGCCTCGGTTTTGGAAGTTAAAGAAACCTTATTTATTGTAAACGTGAGCTCAGCAGTATCCATTCCACATTATTGTCATCTTTTTGATGTAATCTGGCACTGAATTCCATCACACCTCTGCAATCGATACCTTGGCATGAACTTCTTGTTTCCTCCAAGTTGAGGACCTGAGGTTAGACTCCGAAAGAATTTATCAACGTGATCTTTCTCATTGTACTTGTGCTTGCAATCCTTAACATTAATTCATTTGATATTGTTGCATCCTACAAACTTCTGCACCTGCTAACCATTGTATTTGCAGAAAGCTGCAAAGCGTAAGAAAATTCATGCTTTTAAGTCAAAGATGCGGATAGAGCAACTTGAGGTTGCACAAAACAAACGACAAAATGCATGGCACCAGTTCCAAACAACTAAAGGCAAGACTAAGAAGGTATGTAATTATAAGAGCAAATAATTTGGTGATTATAGTTAAATTCCTGTGAGAAGCATCTTAAGATTGACAGCTTCTCCTGCACCTCTTAGAGATCTAATCTTTGGGTTGATGCTTCACTTTTGCTTTGATACCAATATAGTTTGGTTGGGCTTCATTAATTATTTTCTTATGTTGTGCTTCTGTTTGTGACCAAAATAAATATGGGCTTTTATTAGAATTGTCATGTTGCCCAGGAATTATTTTGTTCAGTGCTGAAACTACATTGTGATGCTGTTTGGTTGGGGATGTGTTATTAATTAGGTTTAGCCCATGGATTAGAATATTCTTATTATTGTGATATTCTTAAATAGAATATTTAGAATATTCCACTATAAAAGGATACATATTAATAATAAGGGTCAATGACTCATTCAATGCCAATCCTTTTTAATTATTTTCAGACCAGTGCCAAATCTAATTATTTTCTTCACCAAGTTTCAAATCTTTTTAAAATACAATTTACCACAGCAAAAGATATTTGCTTGATTAAAAAGAGGATGATGTAGCTGACGGCAAAGAACGGACCTTAGCACTCGTTTCCTCCTTTGATTGGTCTTCTTCTATCTGTTAAAGGGGGTTAGTGAGGGATTGTTGCAAAGTGAAATAGACTAGTCAAAGGGGGTTTGGCACTGAATATTAACATTCAATCTCTAAGATCTTCATTCCTTACCGTTTCATGATCATGACACATCTCTTCTGGGCATTTCCAGGTCGGTTTCTTCTCCGGGCGCAAGCGCGAAAGCATTTTCAAATCTCCTGATGATCCCAATGGTAAGGTTGGTGTTACTGGAAGTGGAAAGGGCTTGACAGAGTTTCAGAGGAGAGAAAAGCATTTACATCTCAAAGGTGCAAACATTGAGACTGCGGATGATTAGAGAATGCTTCTTCTCATGTAAACTGACTGTTAGCTCTGGCTTTTCCATCACCTGATTCATTAGCTACAGTAGTTTTTTAGGGAGAGGAATAACTTGTTGGATTAATTTTACTTGGGAAGCAATTAGCTTATGCTTAATTAAGCTATGAATACATGGTATTTTTTGGGTAATCATATATATATATATATTTACATTGATTTGGTGGTCAAGTGAACCATTTCATATCACATAAAGAAGTACACTTGTAACATAGTAGATTAAGACATGGTGGTGTGAATGTGAAATTAGAATGGAGAAATGCCATAATTATAGTTAACATTGACTTCTATGACATTCATGTTCACATTATGATCTTAGGTCTCAGCAACTATGTCTTCTTAATCTTTTCATTAAATAAATGTTGATAATGTAATCTTTTTGAAGGATTCATGAATACAATATTTAGGGTTCATTAATTTCCAATAATTTAATATATTCTTATTAAATAAAAAATATTATTAAGTAAAGTTATTTTCTTTTAATTTAATCATTTAATAAATGCAATACTTAAAATTTTCTCTTTGAGAAGCTCTTTCCATTGACTCTTTTAAGTAACATAAACAAGCAAATGGGCAACAAACATTACATTAGGAAACTAAGCCTCAGAAGCTCAGAACAATATATATGTATTTTTTAATATTTTATATATAATTTAAGTGTTTTGTGTCAGATGGGTTGGAAGTCCAAAACGTGTTCAACTTGCCCCAAGAAAAAGGAACAAAAGTAAGGGCATTAGTGTCTTGTCATAAGAGACAAACAATTACCAAGAAATAATATATTGTAATGATAAATACAAAAATTAAGCAAAGCTAATAATTATTAATTATGCTTAAACAAAAGATGCTTAGATCACAATCCATTCCAACTTGTATTGGACAGTTGTTGGGATTTCAGGGTACTGTTTCACAATAAAAAACACAATACTTTAAACTATATTTTCAATTAAAAAATTATTTAGATAAATATAATTTATTATAAATAAAATCTAAAAATAATTTTCTGTATTAACTAAAAAATTATAATGAATTGTTATTTGTCATATTTAATAAATATTTTTATTTAATATTAGGAATTAAAATAAATAATATATTTAAAGTAATTTATCCCTTAAAAAATAATAAGTATTATTATTTTTCTACTTTATAATAATAAATAAAGAAAAAGAAACGACCAAAGAGAGAGAAAAGGGTGAGTGTGTGTAAGAGAAGCAATGTAAAAGAGACAGACAGAGAGGTGAATAGAGAGCCAAAGCTAAGTTGTGTCGGCTTCGACCAAACATTTGACGATTTACTCACTCTACATCTCACTTTATATCTTTCTAGACGCTTTTTGATCCGGGCAAATTGTTCACTCTCTTTTCTACTACTAGATCCAGCTCTCCGATTTGGGGTTAAAGCGCTACTTGGATAGGTATCGTTTCTTCTCTGATTTGCTTGTTGCAGTTGATCTTGAGGTGGGGTTGTTTTGCTGGAGTGAAAAATGGTGGATAATGAAGGAAATGTTTGGTGGGTATTGTAAAGGAAAGCGTGGGAATTATATTGGGTTTTTTCTAGTTTCTCTTGATCAGATCCCTTAGCATTTCTGGCTTCGGGTTATGTTCTTTGGTATTTTCTCCCAACCCGGACAGAAAGCCTTTTCTTTAACTTCAATTATTGTTCTTTAAGTAAAAAAATAGTTTTAGTGCGTTAAAGGTTGATACTTGTGGGGGAAGAGGACAGGGAGGGGGGTTTGGGACTTGGGAGTGAAACGTGTTCTACGCTGCTGACTAAGACTTGAATGCATGTTAGAACTTGTGCAAGGTCCTGCGTCTTTTCGTGGGAGTTAAAGGTAGAAAGGGGTGAAATTTTGTTAGCTTTCTTATGCTTCATTTAATGCAAAAACCAGGGAGGAGATGGAGGGAAAGAGAGAGAGGGATGAGGGGGTGGGGGAAGGAGGAGTAAAGAGAGAACTTTATTATTGACATCAAAGGTCAGTTATTGTGGCCTTTTACTTGGCCAATGCTGAATTCATCTGCCTTGACTTTTAAGGGATAATAAATGCATTACCATTAATGGGTTTGTTTTAGTTTGGTGGAACTATTGATTGCTGTTACTCTTTATTAGTGCTCTACAATAACTATTTTTAACGCAGGGTTCCTCCTGACTAGCTTTGTTATCCCTTGAGGTTGAAGATTCCGTGAAGTTTCTCTCATGGTTTGCGCGCCTATGAGTTATCCCTCTGGAGAACAACCCAATTCAGGTTAGGTTTTGCTTTGATTATTTCACATTAAGAGGGTGATGATTGACCGGTTGATTGGGCACTAGCTTATTTAAACTCTTACATGAAACTAGCCGTAGAATGGAATTACTGTCTCTCAATGTAGACGATGTGTTTATTCTTGAACGAAATGTATTCCATGAAGTTGATGTTTTAGCAGGTTTGGAATTACAACTGTGCGGAAGCAGGCCAAATGGCATTTGTTGATAGATGTGCATGCTTTATATGTTCTCAGTAGTATCAGTTACTTCATATTTTAATTAACAATTGTTCGGAGGATGTTGAAGTGTTGAACTGGTATTTGGGTTCACTTGCCTATCTGAGTTGGGATATTCTCTTGGGATTTGAACGGTCGGTCCAAGAAAGTTGTAATCTCAAACTGTTTCAGTTTGTCTTGTTATTCCACCTTTCTGAACTTTGAGCAACCTATTAGAAAATCTACAGATAGTTGTTTTTTGTTGATCATCTCGTTCTACTACATGTTGTTGCTTTCCTACCTTTTCTTACCTCTGTTTGGATATGCCCTTTCATTCCTTACGGTTCCATAAATTGGCCTGCACGCTATTTGAATTGACCATTTTAAACAGCTCTCCGTAATATAATTTCTACTAGAAGCTAATGCTTAGCACGTGGTTCTGCAATTTCTATTTAGCAATTTTAATACTCATTCTTTTCAGTTGATTTTTGAATATGTACTACCATACACCTAGCTGATGTAATCTTTGTTTCTGTGAAATTTTTTCATCTACTAGGTTGAGTTTGTGAAATGTGCTTCTCTGTTTCAATGACTTAGCCACCGTTTCTCAACCTACTCTAAGATTCTAATCTTTTCACATCATTAAGTAGAAGTTCCTGAAATGGATTATTGTTTGACTACCTTGTCTCTGTCCAAATTAACCATTGGTACATCGTATCTTCAACATTGATAGAATTGGAGTTCATGTACTCAGTTTTCTTTTTATTATTCAAAAACATTGCTAGAATGGTTCTCCATCATACCAACTAGTAATATGTCTCAGCATTGGGTGTGCCCTCATGGAATGGTGCACCTTGGAATATAGGCTTGGATGTGTTTAATTAATATCTTCATAAACAGTGCTGAAAACAGAGGACTCAGAGTAAAGCTCTGGTATAAACTATTTGCATAGGGAATTCTTTTGTGCCACCCTTTGCGGTTCACATTATAGAGATTGTCTATTTATTAGTTTCCTTTTAGCCATCAATAAGAAGCCCGGTGAATTTGTTGGTACTTCGTACTTAGGGGGTCGTACTCATTTTTCATGTTTTACCCACATCTTGTAATGGAAGAATCAACTTACATTGACAATTTACTAGTGATTTATGAACCTGAATTAAGTATAGAAACCTATTTTGAGCATTCATGCTTACCTTATGCAATGCTTGATCTTTTTTGGCTTCATAGCTAGATTGGTTGTGTTTAATACCGAGAAAGTTTTGAGAGATTCTAAATGCATCACATGTTCTTATTAGATGAGGATACTGTAGCATTTGTCAAAAATTTCTCTTGTTGTTCAACCAATCTGAGATTTTGACTTCTATGGGTGTTCCTTTTGAACTTTGTCATAGTATTTTATAGCACTTCATAAAGATTCAAGCATCTCCAGTACGGCAGTAAGGCCTCCTAGTTTACTTTGTGCACCTGTAAAGAAATTTTTTTGTGGCTCTTCACCTCTCCTTAATTCTTTTTACCCTTAAGCTTTGCAGGCTGTTCCTCAAGTAAAGCATTAAAATATGGCAGTTTCATTCCATCAATGATATGGTCATGAAAGAGTTTATTCTTCCTGAGAGGAAGGCAGTGGAAAGTTTAGTCATTAATGTGTTCCCTACCCTCCCAGTTATCTGTCATTGTGTAATAGGCTTTATCTCCTGTCTTATAATGACTTTCTTATATGGCTTAGTGTATCCTACAGTGATGCAAGACATCCATTTTTTGGTTCTTTTTTATTCTTTTCATTTGTGGTCATTGAAAACTAACTTTGTGGCTTTTGTCAATAGGGGGTTGCAATGATGCTTTGTACAAAGAGCTATGGCATGCATGTGCTGGACCTCTTGTTACCCTTCCTCGTGAAGGGGAGCGAGTTTATTATTTTCCTCAAGGTCACATGGAGCAGGTAATCCTTGATGAATTAGACCAATGAATTTATATGACTCTTAGCTGATTATTTGTAAAAAGTTACTCTTGAATGTAGGCTGAGATCCTTGAATGTTACTCCTTTGAATATTGTTAGCTAGTGGCAATTTCTATTTTCTCACTGATAAAACCATATCGCTTTCATGTAGCTTGAAGCTTCAATGCATCAGGGTTCAGAGCAGCAAATTCCCTCCTTCAATCTTCCATCAAAAATTCTGTGCAAAGTAGTCAATGTTCAGCGAAGGGTGAGTACCACAATGCTTTTGATTCTGATTCATGCCGTTTTATTCCATAGTGAGAAATTGCTTTTTTCTTTCAAATGTACTTTTTGGTACTTATATTTTGCTTTGGTGTTATTCAAATTGGATTGTAGGCTGAACCTGAAACAGATGAAGTTTATGCACAAATAACTCTACTTCCCGAACCTGCTGTAAGCTATCTTTCTTTTTGGAACAATCTATTGTGCCTTACGTTCTGTATTTATTTTATATTTGTACCTTATGTCTGCCTTTTTATCATCTACCTATATGGATCAGCAAAGTGAGGTTACCAGCCCTGATCCTCCCCTCCCAGATCCTGAAACATGTACAGTCCATTCTTTTTGTAAGACACTTACTGCATCGGATACAAGCACACATGGTGGTTTCTCTGTTCTTCGAAGGCATGCAGATGACTGTCTACCTCCACTGGTTAGCACGGATTTTTATTCATCAATTCAATCCTATTACTACCACTTCTTTCTGGTTGAGTGACTGTCTTACATTTTCCTTTTGTTCAGGATATGTCCCAGCAGCCACCTTGGCAGGAGTTGGTGGCAACTGATTTGCATGGCAATCAATGGCACTTTCGACACATTTTTCGAGGTTAGCAATGGTGTCTAGACTTAAATATGATGCGTTGTTAACACCCTATTGAAGTATGCTAGTAGTAATGCTTACTCATCTAGAGAGCCTGATTGTCTTCTTCACTCCATTTATGTGGCACAATATACTAGCTATCCTTTTCATGTGCAGTATATTAGTTGTCTTTAAATATTCATACTGATTGAAACTTCTGGTAGCTTCATTTCTTCTGCCATAATGTATGCAATAGGTGTTCAAAACCAAAATAAAAAATTAATGAGGATTTTGGGGCCTATGGTATGCTGTAGGTGCTTTACTTGTATAGGAATTTTACTCTACCGTGATTTTGTAGTGTGTGATCATACACATGATTTGGGTTAAATCATCTTGTCCTATCCAGTCTTAAGCATTTTCAGAAAGTTATGTTCCATATCTTTTGAGTAAGCATCCAAACTTCTGGGAAGAGATAATTTGTTGGGCGTAAAACGAACTATCATATTGTGTGAAACTCTGATACCAACATTACATTTTGTAACATAGCTACGAGGATACCATTCTTCTGGTTAATTTATTATGTGAATGAATTGGAAAAGGGGGGTCCATCCAGTGGTTATATGCTTCATTATCTTTTACTGGTTATGTGGAAAGTTATTTAACACATTTTTTATCACAGGCCAACCTAGGCGTCACTTGCTTACAACTGGGTGGAGTGTCTTTGTTAGCTCTAAGAAGTTGGTTGCAGGCGATGCATTCATCTTCCTAAGGCAAATTCCTTTTCTATATTATTGATTAGTATTCTTAAATATTATTGCCTCTTATCCTATTTGCCACTATGTGGGTTGAATTCAATCCTTCCTATTCACTTATCACAAAAGATTATGAAATAAGAGTTTCGGTAAAGGGGATTGAAAACAAAAAATTCATGAGTTGGACAGTAATAAGAATTTTAGCGGGAAGGATCTGTTCTCAACTTCTCCTTGAAACAGAAAGACATGGAGACACACGCACAAAATACTGCCTTTTAAGAGCTTTTATAATTAATTTCAGGGGAGAAAGTGGAGAGCTTCGTGTTGGAGTGAGGAGGCTCATGAGACAGCAAACAAATATGCCATCTTCTGTAATATCTAGTCAAAGTATGCATCTTGGTGTACTTGCTACGGCTTCTCACGCCATCGCGACTGGAACTCTTTTTTCTGTATTCTATAAGCCAAGGTTTCAAGGACTATAAATTCTCTTGTTTATTGTCATTTAGCTTTTACTTCGTGATTAACATTGCTGAAGTTTGCACCCTGTTGTATCTCATTGTCTTCTTTTCTTTTCCTTTTCATTTGTCTAACAGCATGAGAGCATGCTATTTGTGTCGTTCTTTTCCTAGAAGTGTATTTTGTTCTTTTTTTATGAAGCAATATGCTACTTATGGAAGTTGATTGTTGAAATTGAAAATTGAGAGAAGTTTGGAGAGAGATTTTATACAAGGTTTTATGAGGTTCAGCTGTAAATCTTATGTCCATGGACACAAAACCATTAGGGGTGCGTCTTTTATAGGGACTTTATGTTACATACTATAATAAATTCCTATTTATAAGGTGAAATACATATTTCTTCATATCTATATTTTTAATTAGGAATGTATGTAATTTTTTTTTATATTAATACTAAGTCTCTGAGATAATCACCCTTGAGATTTAATGATATATTGGTATGGTCTCTTTGAGGACATTCCTTAATGTGTTTAAGGTTTTAGTAATATTTATGGGATGGTGGAAACCAATTTTATTCATCACCAATTTCTTGTTTAACAGCAATGTCATAGAAGATTCTTTTCTTCATGTTTTAATGCATTACGTGTATGACTGTTACTTGATGAAATGATTTATGTCTACGACTCGCAAGCTCAGTATATATGTTCAAATTTAAGATCTTTCATTCTTCCCCATGACACATTCCTGAGAGTGTACACCATATTTGATTTTTAGTTTGTGGGCCTGAGTATGGCTAGTTCCTTTTTGAATTAACACCAATATTCCACTTGCTCCATAGCTTGCTTATTAGTCTTTGGATTCATAATGCTGCTGACTTATGTAAGATTATCAAGAGGACTCATATCTCCACTGATTATATGCATATGCAGAACTAGTCGATCTGAGTTCATTGTGAGCGTTAACAGGTATCTTGAAGCTCTGAACCCTAAGCTCTCTGTTGGGATGAGATTTAAGATGAGATTTGAGGGTGAAGAAGTTCCTGAAAGAAGGTATATTATCTTACACTGGATTTGCTCAAGTTCTTGATAGGTTTGGATAATCATTCTTCACCACACTACAGGTTTAGTGGTACAATTGTTGGTGTTGGAGATAATATGTCATCAGGATGGACTAATTCTGAGTGGAGATCATTGAAGGTTGGCAACCTGTTTTGTTCATAATTGTAATTCATATTCTAGTATGATGTTGATTAATTCCATAATGTCTAGCTAGACCCTAGCTTTGCCTTTCTTCAATATTGGTGACATCATCTTCATTTTCTTGAGTAAAGATATTGGTCCTTCCAATCCTTATGTTGGAAATAGTATCTTTTTTGTTGCTCTTATTTTGATATTATATATTTTTACAGGTTCAATGGGATGAACCTTCATCCATCTTGCGCCCAGAAAGGGTATCACCTTGGGAACTGGAACCACTTATTGTAACCACACCATCAAATCCCCAACCTGTGCAAAGGAGCAAAAGGGCACGATTACCTGTTTTGCCACCAGCACCTGATTTTTCTGCCCTTGGTATTTACATCTATCCTTATGTTATGCTTGTTTTGAATGGAAGTTGGATGAAAGAAATTCAAAGGATGGATAACTGAAAATGATATCATTTCCTTTCTGTTTGGAAGCCAGAGAAAGAGAGAGTTGGAAGAATGTATACCGTTTGACCTATCCGAAACATTTCTTACTAAGTTGGGGGGCCAAGTTGGAACACTAATTTGACACTAGTTAAAATTGAACTAATTGCTTCAAATTTTCTTTTTCCTAAATGTAGTGATGAACTGTTGTTTACTAAATCTTGTATCTTTCATTTTGGTTCCATTAGTTTCATTCAATCCGAACAACTAAGCAAAGATGTTTTAGTTCTTTCAATTTTCTTTTACATTTTATCAGCTTTTTATCTGCCACTTAATTTGTTCCTGAGCATAATGTTCCCTTATGCCTAAACTAAATTATCTGTTACTCTGTCCATTAGGTACGTGGAAGCCCACAGTTAGCTCTCCCACTTTCTTATACGCCAACTCACAACGTAGAGAGGACCTGCATCAGTCGCCCTCTCTAGTTGCTGCTACAAAGGCTAGCGCTGTTGACTTCAGTGGCAGTAGCCAACTGGCTGGTGTTTCTGCAAACTCAATGTTCTGGCCTAACCCAATGGAAAGTGTTATGGAGTCATTTGCCCCAGTTGGCAGAGATCCTGGGGAAAGTAGACAAGGCACTAGGAACTCTGGACCAATGTTGTTTGGAATTCATCTTGTTGATAACTCAAATGCTGATGGGAATATGATTGCGGATAATGTATCTGGTAGATTAAAAGATAACTGCTCAGTTCTCTGCCTAAATACAGAGTCGGACCAACATTCTGAGCCATCCCATGTCAATCAGTCTGAAATTCCTTCAGTAAGTTGTGAACCTGAGAAATCTTCCCTCAGGTCTCCCCAGGAGCTGCAGAGCAAGCAAATCAGGAGTTGCACAAAGGTCATTCCCCTTTGGCCCATATATATCTGCAATTTGATTCTACTATCATGCAGAATTTACCATTATACAGAAAATTTTTAAGCTTTCTATCATTGGTGTTTTTTATTCTTTTTTCCTCTTGGTGAGCAACATTAGTGCACTCTCCTTTTCGTCATGTTGTTATTAACTAAAAGGAACTAATACGAGTGATTGTTGTAAGATTCTCATCTTCTGTTTTTGTCCTCCCAATTAAATATTTGATTAGTTTGCATCTTTGTTCTAGGTTCACATGCAAGGGATTGCTGTTGGGAGGGCTGTGGATTTGACACGATTCGATTGTTACGAGGACCTCCTGAAGAAACTGGATGAGATGTTTGATATTGATGGCGAACTCTGTGGATCAACCAAGAAATGGCAGGTTGTTTATACCGATGATGAAGATGACATGATGATGGTTGGAGATGATCCATGGCAGTAAGTTTTGGTTATCATCATTGATTTTTTCTTTCTTTTGGTCCTTATTTTGTGCTTATAAAAGTTGTAGCAAATGAATCTTTGATCATTCTATATTGTCTGTCTCTGCTCCTGTTTTGTCTTGCTCTTCATATTTTCCATTTAATTGCAGCGAGTTCTGCAGCATGGTGAGGAAGATTTATATTTACACATCAGAGGAAGTGAAGCGGTTGTCACCAAAGATCAAATTTCTGGGCAGTGAAGACATCAAAACAACCAAAGCTGGCATTGATGGAGTGACGAACATGGAGGACCGTTCGTCTATCGTCGGGCCAGGATGCTGATACCGCCCTCTTTCAGTTTACAATGAATGTTTGTAAAGAGTTGCCAAATGGGAGTGGCAGAGAGAGAAAAACCCCAAAGTTTTTCTTGTTTATATGGTCATCTCCGGCAAGAGCCAGAACAGCCTTCGAAACAAGCTGTGGTAAGTCTGCTGGCATTGGTACGAATTGTACTGAACATATCGAAATGTAGAGAATGGGACGACTTCTATCATTAGAACCAAAAACAATGAAATAGAGGGATGGATTTGTTGCTTTGTAAGATATTTGTAACCTTTTTAGTGCTTGTCTGTTCGAATTTGATATATAGGTATCAAAAAGTTTGTCCATTGCAACAAGACCTCTCAGGAACTCAAGACAGGCTCTATGACTCTAGTTCACCTGTCTTCTTTTTTCATTTTGCTGTCCACTATCCTCTGTCCACAAATGGTATTGAAAAGGATCAAACAACTCTGAAAGAGTCTTTCCATATAGTTTTGAGATTGTTAAAACACTAACAAGATTTGTTCGGGTTTGGTCCAAGTATTCTTAGGATTTTGGGTTCAGGGTCTAACTTGAACTAGATCCAAGCAGGTTTGACACCCAAATTTTAATTTGAAATCTGATCAGATTTAGAGTCAAATTGTAAAAAAGAGGCCATCTTTAAAAAAGACGCAATCTTTAGCACCAGCTCCTCCCAATCAATTCCTGTAAAGAAACGAATGGACATACAACGGTCACAAGGTTTGAAAAGTAAGCGTTTTTGTTGGTACTGTTAGAGCCTTTAACCATCAAAACTTCTCTCACTCCTGGCATATCCTCCATTTCCAAATGTTTAAGGTAGCGAAGAAGCTCAAGAGGTTTTGGCCAAGAAAGAAGCTACGAAAGAAGACTCACTACCCTCACCATGACCATGATGCAATGTTCAGATACCATCGTCTTCCTCCTCCTCCTCCTCCTCCAACAACAACAACATTCCATCGCCATTACTCCGACCACTGCTTCTACTCTACAACCTCCGCTCCTCATCCATCAGCTCCACCTCTCCCACCATGGCTTGAGCAGGATCAGTCCGATGACCCCACTTGGGATGGGAATGGGGTTGATGATGGTCAGCACTACGTCCCAGAATCAGCAGGCTATTCACCAAATGAAAATGGGGATGAAATCGTTAGTGAAACAAATCCCCTGTACGGGACAACATCGTATCAGCAGTATTTGCCACCGACCCCAGCTTACGGTGTGCCGGTGGCCGTGGGACGGAAATCAAGATCATCCGGCGGGAAAGGGATTTTCTACTATCTAATTAGTTGCTTCTGTCCATGTTTTAGCATAGACAGTAGAAGCAATGTCGATTAAACCAGAGGTTGAACACTTGCGTTACATGGTGGCGGCGGCGGCGGTTGTGGTGGTAGTGGGTGTCCCTGCAGATCATGGACAAGCAGACTTTCATGCATATGTAACAATTACCAGAAGAATAAGTTTGCATCTGAAAGGAATTTTCCAGATCAGATAATGACTTTTATGTGTTGTAATCTGATTCTAAGTAAAAGCATTAAGCATGCACTAAATTTCATTAATATTATTCATAATTTTGAGTATTAATAGATATTTTTATTTAATTTTTTAAAATAATTTTGTTTTTTCCTTAAATTAATAATTAAGTATTTATGTTAAATTCAAGATATACAATTAGAAGAAAAAATGTTCAAAAGATTTTTTTGAGAAAGAGGACTTGAGATTTCGGGATCAATTCACCTGTTTTCGTTTCTGTATATCACCATATGCCCTTCTTCATTCATCCATTCATTTACAGACTTGAGATTTCGGAATCAATTCACCTGTTTCCGTTTCTATGTATCACCATATGCCCTTCTTCATTCATCCATTCATTTACATTTAAATGAATGGATGAATGAAGAAGGGCACATGGTGATACACAAAAACGGAAACAAGTTAATTGATCCCGAAATTTCAAGCGTGTAAATGAATGGATGAATGGAGAAGGGCATATGGTGATACACACAAACAGAAACAAGTAAATGGATGAATAGAGAAGGGCATATAGTGATACACAAAAACGAAAACGGGTAGTATTAATGGATAAAAAGAGGCATAGGGTAACACACGGAAATAGAAACAACCACCTTGTGCTCATTAAGATCTCTCCTAAACGTCAAAGTTTTTTATTAACAGTCATAATTTCGATAAATTCTAATAATTATATTATTCTTAATCATCTTTCTCTAATTTTTCTTAGACCTTTTTTTTTTCTTTTCAAGTTTTCAAATACAATCTTATTATAATACCCTGTCTCCAAACTACCTAAATCTTTTCTTTCTTAATTTTCTATTAATACTATACTCAAAATCAATCTAATGAGTTTTGGATAATTTAAATTTTAACTAAGACACAATAAAATAAGAAACTTATTTAATAAGTAAAAAATTATTTGTTAAATAATTTAAAATTCAATCAACAAAAAAATTATAACAATTTTTATTAAAAAATTACAAACTTTAAATTCAAATAAACTAAAATTTAATTGAGATATGATTAAAATTACATAATTTTAATAATATAATTAAAATAATGTCATTTTATTTGTTTATGAACCTTCAAATATTTAAAGTCTTTATCGTACTGTAACTAATATTCGAAAAACCAGACTGAACTGAAATCCGTGACTGAAACTGCACAAGCCATCAGTCCAGTAAAGTACTGGCTTGGTCTTTGCCCTTGCAAAACCTTTAACGGAGATTCAGATGTATACTTCCTGGGGCGAAAATGCAAAATAGATACATAGCAGATATCGATTGCTGAGTTTTACCATTATAAAATAAATAAATTGCAAAATCAGATGAACACAACAATGTCTGGAACGTTACATATAAAGAAAGGCAAGGCTGGCACATTTTGTCCATGAAATCTTTTCGCCTGCAACTGTATTGTACAGCAGCACCAAAGGATGATGATTCTGGGACCAGACCAGTGACCCTGTACACACAATAAACCAAGGCCAAAAAATTTTCCCATAGTAATGGTTAAACAACCACATTATCTTTTCCCTTCAAGTCAAGTCATATTCTTCAAACTCCCCATTTTACATCAATACTTGTAACTTTGCATTTGCATCACTTTCTTTTTTTCCAGAAACATTGAATACTGTGGGCACGGGCAACAAGATCTCTCTCATCTGATATTGAATCCATTCCATTTAACAATCCAACAGCCATAGGCTTGTCCGTTACTCGTTTCGTATGGAATAATATTTGTCCGATAGTGTTAGTGACTTTGAAATCTCATTCATAAGGTTCTTGAATTTATGGCAGCAATCTGCTCCACTGCATAATAGAAAATAAGGATTTGAGCATCCACAGTACGGACATCTCTTTTTCTAATACTAAAAAAAGAAGAGCTAATGTATCTGCTTCGAGATGTAGAGTTTCTGTGCATTCCCAAGTGCTATGGACATAATTTCTATGTATGCTATTCAACATGTAACTGTTTTGTTCCATTTGACAACAGGTAAGCAGACACATTTTTACTATTAAGCCATGCAGAAGATTTATGATAAAGCAAAATGCACACCTGATACGATTCAAGGCTGCAATTGCTCGAAGAGCGCTGCGAATCATGTCCTCATTACGATCTACTTCTTGCTTGACAGCATCTTGCTTTGGCTTAAAGTTTATAGTTTTTTGGAGAGTGTCCACCAATGAGTCTAACACTGTTGGTTACAACGACAAATCACTCATAAATCTCTGATACATAGGAATCTCAACAATGTGAAACTAATCAGTACACTGACCTGCCAGCACAGCAGATGGACATTTATCTGCTAGTTTAGATAGGATAAGATGGCAGGGCATTTTAACATCATAATGATCTGGAACCATGAAATGGGAAGAGAAAAAAAGGAAAGTGGGTCGGACATTGATGTTTGCAAGTGAAGGGAATAAGATATAGGAATAAGATGTCAAAAGGCTTACCATCTAAGCCAGACTTGAGATAAGGAACAATGAAAGATGATGGGTTCAATTGATCAAGACAACTATCCAGTAATGTGTCCACACATTCAAAAGCTGCTTTCCTCAACTCAAGTCCATCATCCACAATGTGCTTAAAGGGCCCAAGATCAACAGTTCGTATCAATTCTTTCTACAGAAGCCAAGCATTTAAAATCAGCAAATAGGCCAGTGATAAACAAATCCTGATTGCATAAAGAAAACTAGCATCGCCACCAGCATAAATATAGTAGTTCAGTGAACAGAAATGTCACGAATAGCAATTGCATAACATCCAAATTGCAAGAGATTAAATCTCTCGTGAAGTCAGGATGACAAATAAAGTTTGAAAAATCTAAAAAAGAACACAAGGAATTCACAAATGCACATCAGATACTTTAGATAATGTTGAGTAATAAAACGTTACTAATCTAACACCAGACTTCATCAAACAAAAGAGAATCAGGGACAAATGAGCCAAAACATCATGATTCAAGATAAAGTCGTATTGTGATACGATTTGGTTAAAATGGAAATTATAATTCATTGAAGTATTTAGATAAATAAGTACGAACAAAGAACATGAACAAAAGAGTTTTCAAGCTTGTAATATAAGCAGATTCCAATAAAATATCTCAAGCATTATTAGTCAATAACTAATAATGAGTGCAATAAGGCACTGCACCAACCATACTTGAAGAACCTGGTAAAAGCTTTGAGAACAGTAATCAGCCTAATTACTCCAAATTCCAAGTCACCTTAACAATTGTTTGATCATAGAGAAGTGGCAATAACTCTGGAAGAAGTCCCTTAATAAGGTTAGGCTTATTGTGTGCGAATGTACTCAAGGCCAACACAGCTGCACGCCTCACATGCTGCAATCCAAATTCAAGGATTTGGTTTTAAGGCCCATTCCATTTAATATCAAAGGGAATGGATAAAACGAATCTCTACTTACACGATCACTATCCTTGATAAGCATAAGAAACGTTGCAACCTCAGGATATATAATCTCATCTATCTTCTCTGGTCGATCAACTATAGAGTATTTTACAGCAATAACCACTGTTGCTCTGGTAAATGCAGCTGGGTTGGTGGTTCTCACCTGCAAGATATTCAAAATCCACAAGAAGAGGGTGCATGCCAATTAACCATAGATTCAAAGAAAAGTTAAAGAACTGCCATTTTATTGTTGCATGTAAGAAACCTTTAACGCAGGAACGAGCTTTGCAGGTTCAATAAGTGCAATTTTACCCAGGCACTCAGCTACAACATTTCGAACACCCTCTTCCTCACTCTCACTGTGGTTAAATAGCAATTTTAGTATCTTCTCGACACTAGAATCCTGGAACTCTGCTTTATCTACAGACTTCCTTACAATGACCTGTGTGACAAGAATGTCAGCAGTTCAAACATATAATAGCTGTCTCATAATAAATTCCTGTTCTAGAAAATTTACCTCCTTGAGAGAATGGAGCAAGAGATATTGTTTCTTCTGCTGATTATCAATCTGGTCCAATATAAAAGGTAGATACTTTGACAAATTGCCAACAGCAATATTGCCGAGAGCATAAGAAGCTGCAGACTTTATTTCTTCAAACGGAGACTGAAAGGATTCAATGATAATAGCCTCAATATTTGCATGCAAACTAAGATCTTTCCTTCTCCCAATCTCCCCCAGGCATAATAAAGCAAGGTGCTGCTTGACCTAAAACACAGATTAAAACAGACGCAAAGGCCATTATAATGGAGAAAAAAAACAGGAGGGGGGGTTTGTGGGTGAGAGAGCAATGGATGGAAGCTTACTGAATTGATACTGCTGTCGTCTTTTAAAATCTCAGTGAGCATATTCACTGTAGTTGAACATTTCTCATCACCTGCAGCCAGGCAAATAACAGCCACACATTGGGCTATTGAATGTAATGCCTGTTTTGCAACACCACCTGCTTGAGAGGATGGTTTGGCACTTGAAAGAAGGGAATCCAGCAAAGTGTCAAAACTTGTATTCGCAGAATAAACTAAGGCAGCAAAAAACTTTCGTAAAGCCTGACATATCAAACAGAACATATTAAGAACCAAGCTTCATTTCAAACTTAAGATAATTAGGATATAATCATCACTAGAGGTGCAGGAAGTACCAAAAGGGCTTGACCCTGTAGCAGTGAGCTTTTAGTTAGTGTTAACGCTTGAGGAAGAACTTTATTTCGAACAGCCAAGCCGATGGAAGGGCTTGACCTCCTATCTGCCATCAAGGTGCAGCACAGTTCCAGGGCAAGAGCTGTCATATGCAAGTCTGAATCACTGACGAAAGGGTAAAGACTATCAGCATTCAGAATATAAACATATATCCAGAAACATTGCCAATTACAAATAGTATCTGAAACTGCCAAACAAGAAAACCTTATCAGAGTTGAAAGTTCCACAATAATAATTTCGTAAGCAGATGAACCAATTTGATCGCCATAAGCTATAATTAGGGAATTCAATGTCCCTAATGTTGCCTGTCTTAAAGCTCGATTAGCCTGTTTGAAGGAAGCAAGCATAGTTCAAAAGCCATATTTAATTTAGCAAAAAGGTTCTTCTATGTACAATTCACTAATTCAACTTAATGAACTTACTACCTTGCGCAGAAATGCAGTCAACTCCCTGACCACATGCTCCAACACAGATGATAGATCCACATGCAGATCAGAAGTAGCAATCACAGCAAAAGACTGGATTCAGAAATTAATGGAGTTAACTAATGAACAATAAATTATTCTAATAATTTTAGATGAAAACTATTAGGTGATAACACCATGGCAAGTATATGCAAACTGCTGCATCTACAAAAACATCCTATAGGCAAGAACAACAATAAAAAGTTGTGAAGCAAAACTAACTTTCACTGCAGTAAGTCGTGTTATTTCATTTCCCATCCGGTCCACAAGTACAGGGAGGCATGAAGGTAGTTCTGTTCTAAGGTTGTCACCGAAAGTTGAAATGACAAGCCCCATGCAGGAAATAGCACACTCCTTAACCTCCTGAAAGGGAAAAAAGAACACTCAAAATTCAATATCATTCATTAAAGGACAGAAAATTATTGCAAATAAAAAAAATTCAACATTAGAGCAACCTGGTCCTGATCCTGGTTTGTCAAGCGTAACATTATGGCATTGTATAGTGGATGAACAAAAGGTTTGAAATCAAAAGCAAAATCCTACAATCGAACACCAATGAAGTCGTCAGAGAACTGCCTTGTAAACTCTATGCCTACATAAAAAAAGAAAAATAAAACTATCTGACCTGAATGTTTGGTCGTATAACACGAACAAGTTCTCCACATACTCTTAATGCCTCTGCTGTGACTTTATAGTAACGCTCACCAACAGCAGATAATACTGGGCTCAAGAGAGCCTGCACTAGAAGCACTTGAGAATACTAAATGAAAAACAAAATAAAACAAAAACTAAAAAAGAAAAGCATGTAGTTATCATAAGCTTCATTCTGTTCATTTGCCTGGGTAGCACAACAAGATTTTTGGTATATCAAGATTAGGAATCATAATCAATGGGGTCATAGGGTATTGCACAAGCAAACAATACTAGCAGCACAAGGATTGAAAATACTCTTTCTGGCAATCTATCAAAGTAATGAAGTATGAAAAGAATTAAGAAGCAGGAAACATATGTTACCTCAATGTACGGGTGAAACACTGAAGGTGAATGTGAAGCCAATACCAATCTTGTAAATATGAGAGCTTCAATCTTCAGATTTGATGTTGAAGACTTCTCCTGGAAAAATCATAAAGAAAAAAAGGTTGGAGAAATAAAGAAGGGGCTATAAGGCTATGGCTAGTAGGCAAATATAAAGTTGAAATAGAAAATGAACCCACGTTTAATGCTTTTTCAATTCCAGGAATAAGAGAGCCGATGTGCTCTGCAAGGCAATCTGGCAAGACAACCACAAGTTCCTTCAAAACGGAAAATGCACCAACCTGTAGGCAATGCAATTTGTAAGCTAAGGATGCAGTTAGACCAGTAAACCACAATGGATATGATGAATTCTTACCTTTGTCTTGATAGACTTCTCTCGCAACTGTCTATTTATAGATTTAACAATCTTTGCTACTTCCTGCTTCAGGAGCCATCTTGGGCTGCCAATATATCATTTATTTGAATTCAGAATACATAGATATATTTAGGGACCATGTACTATGGATCAACCTTGCAATTTCTTTTCTATCTTTCGTAGTTTTGTTCTTTGTGCCAAAAAAACAAAGGACATTTCCTTACATTTTAGTAAAGACGAGAAAATGAGAAACTTGGCTTTTCAACACTGAACTCCATTCTTCCTTTTATAAGAAAAAACCTCCTTACAAACCCAAATTTTTCATAACTAAACAGGCCATAGTATCTTCATTCATACACAAGACTATTTGCAAGGCACTGAACTTTGAATCATCAATGTGCCTGCTACAATGGAATGTTGTCTACCAAGGATAGTTATAATAACCAAAACTTATGAAGGAGGACAGGAGAATTTAAAGAAGAAAAGAAATCACTTGGAACGAAGTAACTAAAGATAGCTGGTAAGAAGGAAGAAAGGATGTAAGAGAACATCCTCCTCTTGCATTTTGTCAGCATATTCGCCCATCCTTCTTCCTTTACAAGCAAAAACAAGTTTCATCATACCAATCTCTTGGTCTTAAAAGACAGAGTCAGAAAACATCCCATGTAGAAGACAACCGTACATAGGTCAAGAGTAAAAGAAGACAAAAAGAACTTGTATTTCACTTACAAGCAAGTTTGATAAGCCTTAAAGTTAATTTCCCAACCATCTGTAGAAATGGACAAATTTCACATTCAAAATATAACGGAGCTTACCTTGATTCATCTATGTCAATTTGCCCTTCCCTAACATTTCCAGTTTGACGCAGCAGCTCAATAAATGTATTAAACACATCCATCTGCATCAGAGTCAGATATCAAATGACCAAATTGATGAATGCATCTCAATCGCTGAAGCGAACAGAAGAAAGCATACCTTGACATTCTCTTCCCTTTCTTTGAATCTATCAATCAATTTAGGGCAAGCCTGCACATGGTAAGAATTATTGAGAAGAGATCAGGATATCATACTCAAGGATTGTAAGAAGCAAAAGATCTTGTGCAACAAATCACAACACAATTTTGCATGAAGATATTGCATGTGAAAGATAATAAACAGGGCATATGTAATAACCCATATAAAAGATCAACTGCAAATTCAAACTAAACGAGTAAACCAAAATCCCAAGACATGTAACTCAAAACACGATTATTGCTTGTTAATGCAACAGTACCTCCTCGTATAGCTTAGAAAGGAACTCAGGTCGAGAAACAATTAGGGCAGCTAAGCATTTAGCTGCTGCTCGCCGAACTTTCCAGCTCACATCTTCATCATCAGTGTACTCATTCGCACTCTCACTAGAAAAAAAGAAAGATATGGGTTGAGTGAACATTATGTCAAGCCCATGAGCTATGTATTGACTCTTACGCTATGAGAAACATACTCATCTTCCTCTTCCTCGTGACTCTCATCATCAGTATCTTCCTCCATAGTATCAGTAAAATTTGGATCATAACTTAGGTATTCCAGAGTAATACGGAGAATTTGATCACAGTATGAAACAATATCCCGGGGACATCTAAGTAGAAAACTTTCTAGAGCCTACAGCAAAAAATTATCAGATGAGCAGATCAGGAATGATCATAACACAATGAAAAGAATTCTAACTGTGAAAAGAAACAACAGGATGAGAAGGACACTTAGGACACCTGCAAGCTATATTCACGAAGCTCCTCATCATTATCCGATGCACTGGTGCAGTAATTAATTAGCACTGGCACAGTGTCTCCAAGATGGGGCCCGAATCGGTATCCCACAGCACGGCTAAAACACAAAATCATCAAAAGTCATAGAATCAACTCTCAAGAACAAGTAAAACATGGCCCACATTTTTGAAATCTAGACCATTAAAGCTCTTCATGTCCATTTTCTACCACAAAAAAGCATCCACCAGTAATAAAATTGGAGGTACTGAAAACTTGAAACAAAATTTAACCAATTATTCTTCAATGTTTAGTTTCTACTGCATAAGCAAGCACAAGAAAGATGATAATGAAAGCACCATTTAGCAAATACATGGAGCACTACTTACCTTAAAGCACCAATCATTTGAATATTTGTACGGGTCATTTCAGGTTTTACACCCTTACTTCTCAAGTTTTGAACCACTTTATCTGTTGCTTTTGTCAATAAATCATCCGACAAGCTCGAAGCCAAAGAAGCTGAAAGTCAAAGAACTTGTTTAACTAAGTCTCTAACTTTTAGTGCATCATTTAATCTTTCGCTTAATTTGCACCAAAATAGACATTCCAAATTTATCAAAAAGATTGTAACTTTCAAGTGGTACAAGGGAGATCAGAGGTATCATGCACTTCGTATAAGCAGTTTGGCAAAGACCATTCCATCATTATCAAGTTAAGATAATGCCTACCACAGAGAATCAAGAAAAGGTTGAAAATCAGTTTCTTAGTTGATTCTTTGTTTAAATTCCCTCTGAGTGGAATTTTATGCAAGTACAAGTTAAGACAAATAATGAACCGTGATCACAAAAATGACTCAAAAGAAGGGGAACAGACCATACCAATACATGCAACTGTCTTCTTTCTCAAGCTGGCTGGACTGGAATTCAATTGTGACAAAAGTGCATTCAAGAGCACCTCATGATCAGTTGCCATCAAATTTCCAAATTTATGGAGGACCTCGGACAATATATCAAGACATTCACATTTTATCTCTGTGCTCATTCCCTGAGATGAAAAGATCAAGAGAAATTAATTTTATGATATGGAAAAATAATTTTCAAAGGGCTGCAACCATGCATTGTATATAGAACCTCACCGGAACAGTCACTCCTTTTATCAACTGTGATGATAGAGTAATAAGAATAGATTGAGCAAGAGATGGAGTTGTGACTTCAGAAATGATTGTCTTTAACGCAATGCTTGCAATGTCACGATGCTGATCTTTGCCATTTAGTAATTTATCACACAGTTTACTTGTCATCTCAGCAACCCGTGGCTCATTGACCTTCTTCACCAAAGGAGCAAGACTGCATTGTCACAGAGAACTGCAATTTTAGGAAGAAAAAATAAAGAACAGGGTACAAACGCAAAATCCTTTCCTAACATCAGGTAGAATTAAGAGCACCTTGGAAGAGAAAATAAAAAAGGAAAACATCCTTAGGTGCTAAGTTAAAAAAGTTAACGGAAGATTAAAAGTTGAAGCAAAATCTTCCAGAGTCACATACCACTTCACAGCCAATCCAGAAACATCTCCCGCAACATCATCAAGTTGCTGTAGAACAATACTTGTCAATTTTATCTCTAAATCATTGTCAGCCTTGAAGCCCTCCTTATTCAATTCATTTAGCAAATCAGAGGTTGCCATATATCTGTAATCTTTATCTTTACCCGTCATCTACATACATGCAGAAAACAATGAAAAACAGAAGAAGAAAAAAACTGTCATTAAACAGCCCCAAGACGTATCAAACAAACCACTATACAAAACACTAGGATCACGAGTGAAAACCCGGACTTTTTAAATTCTCAAATTTGATTGTACCTTTTCTAGAATACCAGTCAGTTGTAAATTCGCCATCTTTGTAAAACTAAAGCAACAACCCTTTGCTCACCACAAATCACCTATCAAACGGTGGTCTTATACGTCCCAACCTGAAGCTCAGAATAATCGACATAAATTTAACACAACATTCATAAAGGGGAAAAACAAAACACAGGAACAATCTCAGTATCTGCAGTTCAGATCCTAAACATCGCATGGAAAACAAAAGTACGCAAAAGACTTTGTAAAAGAAAGGATTCTGTGTGGAACGACAATGTGTTAGTAACATTAACCATATAACAGTACTGAACCAGTATAAGTACGCACCGAATAGAGAAAGGAAACACTATCGAACAAAAGTAACCAATGCGCTTAACATACGGACAAGCTCTAGTCAGACTCAATTGAATGGAAAGGAGAAAAACCCAGTGGATAATCGGGAAACAGATGAAGATGGAAACCCTAGAAATGGAGAACAATGGGGGAATTTTGATCGAGTTTTTATTAAGATGGGTTTTGGTTTAAGAAGCTTCCTTTCTTGTTTTTATTTATTTTATCTTTTTTTTAAAGTAAATTAGACTCCTGTTTTTTATTAACTCTATGACTTTTGGGTCTGGGTCTTCGTGACGATTTCAGGCTTTAGATGGCTTACTATTCATCGGACCAATTGAGGCCCAATTGGTAAAATTTGCAACCCTGAGTCTAATGATTTTAACGGTACCGTAAAAATTTTAAATTATATAAGACCGTTTAGTTCTGCCTTCCTTTTTTTAGTTTTCATTTTCAGTTTTTTATTTTTATTTTTTAAATAAAAATACAATTTTATTTAGTTGTTAATGTTAATATACTGATAATAATTACATTTTATATAAAACTTAAAGATAAATTATTTTTAATTAAATAAATCTCTTATATAATATTTATTAACATATTATTAATAAAATTATGTTATTTTAATAAAATAAATAATTGAAAATTGAAAATTTTATTTATAAATTAATATTTATTTGAAATATATTTTAATTATTAGATCAAATTTTATTT
>JANSVA010000217.1:2515930-2538111 GCA_025504915.1 Erythroxylum reticulatum
ATGATATTATTATTTATTCTAATAAAGATAAATTAGATCATTTAAAGAAGGTTAAGATAGTTCTTCAAAGATGTAGTAAGAAAGGATTAATTTTAAGTAAGAGAAAGGCTAAAATTGCACATCAAAATATAGAATATTTAGGCATTGAATTTCATAAAGAATACTTAAAATTACAACCTAATATTTTAACCAAAATACAAAATTTTCCTGATCAATTATCCAATCAGACTTAAGTACAACAATTTTTAGGCATTTTAAATTATATCTCTAACCAAGGTTTCTTTCGTGATTTAGCAAAAGAAAGAAAGTCGTTACAACTCAAATGTAGTACTAAAATGCAATGGACTTGGGATGATGCAGATACCAAAGCTGTGAGGAAACTCAAAGCTTTATGCATAGAATTACCTTCTTTATATAATTATCTTCTTACCGATGCACTTAAAGTTTAGATTGATTCAAGCATTAATACATGGCCAGGTTGCCTTCTGGCAAAACCCCCTAATCAAAAGAGGTACTTATATATATATATATAAGTACCTCTAAGTAGATATATGTACATATGCCCTAGGTTGTTCATTGAGCCCAATGACTTGTAAATGACATTGATTAGGATATTTCCTTTCCTATTTTACAGGTATATTAGGTGTGGGACTTATATTATAAGCTTTAGATTGATAAATACATCAATCAGATAAGTCATATCTATCTACCGATACTAAATCCATAACCTCTATTGAGTATAGTTCTAGAATGATATGATTGATGACATGTTAAGGTAAGATAGAAGCCCTTATCCTTATGTATGTGGATATGATATTATATGATATGATATGATATGATATATATATATATATATAAGTACCTCTAAATAGATATATGTACATATGCAATTTGAGTAAACTTCATTGTGAAGCTTATGTGAGTAATACCGTAATAGCTAAGTATATAAGTACGTGGGTTTGGTACCTATAGTAGACTGCATGCATTTATAATGGTCCTTATATGAGTGAGTGCATGTTTGAGAAATTGCATGATCGATATTCGGTTTATGTGTAGATGTGTTTAAAATATATATTTCAATATAATGAATTAAATTTGAGACAAAGAAGGTGGATGGAATTACAAAAAAATTATGACTACACAATTTAGTATCATATCGGAAAGGAAAATGTCATAGAAAATACACTAAATGGAAGCTCTCAAGTAGTTAAACATATATCTTAGGGGGCGGCTAGTTTGCATTGGGAATAGTAATAAGAATGAGAATGAATATAGTGAGAAATAAGAATGGATATTATCATTATAATTATAATGGTTGGTTAAGAGGAAGGAATGATTACTATTATTACCATTGATAGTGGTTGGTTTGTAAAAAAATTAAGAAATAAAATTTTATTATATTTTAATTAATTAATTAATCACAATATTTTAATTAATCAATAGTTATATTTTAATTAATTGTAAATTAATTAATTAATTACAATATTTTAATTAGTGAATGAATTATATTTTAATTAATTATATTGTAATTAATTAATTAATTACAATATTTTAATTAATTAATTAATTAATTACAATATTTTAATTAATTAATTAATTATATTTAATTAATTAGTATTAAAAATATTTTAAAAAAAAGTTACTACTAAGGAATGAGTTTCATTCCTCAACTAAATGGAGGGTATGGAGGATTTCCCAAAAGTGGAATATCAAAATATTACCCCTACAACCAACTACTCACTTTTTGTTTCTTACCCATTAATTCTTTTTCAAACCCATCAACCAAGAACCCTCTAAGAGTTCCACAAAGATAACGAAGCAAATGCTTAACAAGGGTCCAATGCTCAATTGTAGGCTTGTGCATAAACTAAGAGAGTTTGTTGACGACAAAAGTAATATTCAGATGAGTGAGAAGAAGGTACTGGAGACTACCCACAACAACTCAAAATTATGTGAGATCAGATATATTAGCCCCTAAATGTAAAGAAAGTGTGGAATTTGTTGGAAGTGGAGTTTGAACTGGTTTTGCATCAGACATGTGAGTACGAGCAAGAAGATCTTGTAAATATCGTTGTTGTGACAGCAAAAAGCCTTGCTTGTTAAGTATAATTTCTACCCCGAAAAAATAAGAAAGATTTCCAAGATCTTTAAGTGAGAAGCGATTGGCATGTGACTGAACAAAGTGATTTATTGAAGGCGCATCATCCTTTATAATAATGATATCATTAACATATACAAGTAGATATAATAGGTATCCACCAGACTTGAACATAAATAAAGATGTATCATAATGAGAGTTTTTGAAATCGCTTTGAAAAACAAAATTGCGAAATTCTTGATACCAAGCAAGTGGAGCCTGTTTTAGCCCCTAGATTGCTTTTTCCATTTTGCAAACATGCGATGGAAAATCTTGGTCCACAAAACCAGGAGGTTGATGCATAAACATTGTTTCACGAAGATGACCTGCACAAACACATTGTTAACATCAAGCTAGCAAAGAGTCCATCCATGACTTATTGCAAGACTGAGAACAAGTTAAATTGTAGTGGGTTTGACTACCGGGCTAAATGTGTCATAATAATCAACTCATAGACATTGATGAAAACCTTTTGCAGCCAAGTGAGCCTTGAACCTAGTAACAGAACCATCAAACTTTCGTTTAGTGCAAAAAAATCATCTACAACTAACAATATTTTGAGTAGGATGAGGTGGAACTAGCTCCCAAGTCCCATTCAGAACAAGAGCATTATATTCTTTAGACATGGCCCGTCTCCATTTTGGATCCTTAAGAGCTTGAGCTGGTGTGGTAGGTAATGAGATTTGGTTAGTTGGGTATGAATATTGAGTTTTTAAATAGGGTTGTGAATGTTATCTTTGGATTTAGTTTGCATGGGATGATTGGTGGAGTTGATTATTGTCAGGTTATTGGTTGAATGTGTTTGTGGTAGTTGAAGGTTCACACTGGAGTTGCAATTGAGTACCAACTTCAGATGGTGGCATGAGTGGAGATTGTGTTTGTAAGGATTGGAATGGAAATATTGACTCAGTGAACCTAATATGCCTAGAAATATAAAGTTTGGATATTGAAGGATCAAGACATAATTAGACATTTAAGTTAATGAGTATACTAGGAAAACACGAGGTTTGGAACGAGAGTCTAATTTGTGACAGGTATATGGCCGAAGTCAAGGATAACATAGGCACCCAAATACTTTGAGTTTTGAGCAATTAGGAGGACAACCAAAAATATTTTCATATGGAGAAGAGAGATTTAATGTCAGAGTTGGCAATCAATTGATTAAATACAATGTTGTGGCAAAGGCATTAGACTAGTAAGTTAATGGAATAGAGGCATGGGAGAGAAGAGTGAGACCTATTTCGACAATATAGAGATGACGATGTTAAGAGAAACCATTGTGTTCAGGTGTGTGGGGCGAAGAAGTGAAATGAGCTATACCCTGAAGAGCAAAGAAATTAGAAAGGGCGAGATATTCACCACCATTATCAGAATATAAGGCATTAATGTGATTATTAAAGTATTTTTCTACAATGGATTTAAATATGATGAGTATTTCTTTCACACTTGATTTTTTTTAAAGGATAAGACCAAATATATTTGGTATAATGATCTACAAAGATGAGATAATACTTAAAGCCATCGTAAGAGACAATTGGTGAGGTCCAGACATGAAAAAAGATTATCTGAAGAGGTCAACTTGAAGTAATGGTAGAGTTGGAAAAAGAAAGTTTGTGACTTTTATTGCTATAACATGCATTATATGAAAGATGCAATGAAATAGAGGATGATAAATCTAAATGATTACTGGGAATAACATGTTTTAAAATTGGAAGTGCAATGTGGCCTAATCTATTGTGCCATTCTGATGAGGTAGTTTTGACACAAGAAAAGGCAATAAGGGTTGAGGATATTGGCAACTCATATATACCATCTTTAGTGTGACCTTTCAGAAGCACTACTCCTGTACGAAGATCCTTCACAATAAACCAGTGTTGGTAAGAATTCAATGGAGGTATTATTAGAAATGCAAAATTTTGAAATTGAAATCAAATTCCTTTTCATGTTAGGAACACAAAGAACGTTGTCTAAAAAAATTGAGCATTTGGAGCATTGAGAGAAGTGGAACTAGTATGAGTTACGGGAAGACTCGTTCCATTAACAATCGTAATATCATCGGATCCATTGTAAAGGTGTATGAAGTGACAGATTGCTTAAGACTGAAGTGATATGATGAGAAGCCCCGCTGTCTAGAAGCCATGTTGGTGTATTAGAGCTGTTTGCAACAAGATGTGCTTGAAGTTGCCATGAGGAAGTTGTATTGGTATTATTAAATGCGTGAACTGGTACCAAACGAAAAGATGGACAACGTTTAGCTGTGTGTCCTTTAATTTTGCAGATTTTGACAGTAGCCAAGATATGGTTTCCGATTAGATTCAACATTGGTAGCACTGGTGGAGCTATGGGATGATGAATGCTAATTTGTGTTGCTACTGCCAGATGAACGCCAACCATTGTTGTTTGCTAAGTTCTGACCAGAATGTGGTTGAGTGCGTCAACCATTATTGGAGCAATTTGGTAGATTATCAGTAGTAGGAAAATAGGAAGGTTCAAGTTTGTTATTACCTTGAATAGATGTTTTGAAATTTAGAAGTTTTTTAATGTAGTTCTTCAAAAGAGATTGTCGTTTCCCCAGCCTGGACTGCAAGAACCAGTTCTTTGTAGTCATCTCTAACGTTTTCAAGAATTATGTCTGAAAGATCTTCATCATCTATAGGAGCATCGAGTGTTGCAAGTTCATCAGCTTTAGCTTTGACGTTCTGGAGAAAGTCAGTAATACTCTCGGATCCCTTATTGAGCTGCTTCAATTGATTTTTCACCTGCTTGATTTGTCCACGAGATGGTTTGGCATATGTATTTGCCAATATTGTCCAAGCTTCTTTTGATGTGTTTTTGCACAAGCAATGAATGGAATTATTGTGGGATAGAGAGAACCAAGAATTGCATTGAGTATGAGTTGATTTTGTCTAACCCAGATTGGTATAATATGGATTTGGTGTCTGGGTTCTAGTGAGTGTTTTCTCATGTTAAGGTTATGAATCATCAATATAACCTAAAAGATCATATCCAATAAATAAAGATTGAAACGAAAGATACAAATTTATAGGACAGTTGAGCCTTAGTATAGCTGGAACAATTCGAAAAAAAATCAAAAAAAATTAAGTAAGATGAGATATGCAGTTAATATAGATATTGTATGTATCAAGTGGTTATTATCTGAGATAGATCAAATCTTCATAGCGATATTAAGTTGTAATAAGGCTACAGGTTACTTTGAAATAGGGTTCATATCATCTGTTCGTTATTCTGTGCCTATCTTGTTTTACGAGTATCTATCTATTTAATTTTTGTAGATCTTATTTATTGGATGGATGAATATTCATAAAACTTAGTAGTCATTGAATAATAGAAATATATGATCTGCTCCTTTTGAAATGTGCATCATGACGAATCATTTATATTGTTTTTTTAACTTTGATATATATCAAATAAATTAAAATTACACAATAATCTATGGTGCAAACCTTTAGTGAATATAAATACATGCAAGTCTTACAATTGATATCATAAAGAGTTCGTTGATGATCTCCAAATTATTGATCGATAAAAGTAAACATGAATACTTTGATAAAAGAGATATAATATCTATCTTAGTAGAAATTTCTAGGGCATGCATATGATTGAAAAATTCTATGTTCTTCCCAAAACAAAGGGCAATGTATTATCTCCATTTAACTATTTTTTAAAATTATAATGTTCATGACTCTACATCTTTCTTTTTTTTTTCCTTCATAAAAGAAAAATATAATTATTGAATTCTTGTTTATAGCATTAGAACATAAAATTTAATATAATTGAAAAAATGAAAATAAATACTTAATATTGAAAATCTTAAATATCAATATATTGAATTAAATATTCTTTAACATATTAAAATTTTAAAACACTTCTTAAGATTTCTCACATGGTATGAATAAACTATTATTTTCATTTTATAATTTAATATTTTTACCAAATTTAATAAAATTAATGTTAAAGAATAATTTATAAATATAAAATAATGATTGTGAAAATTTTAAGAGGACTATAAGATTGTTTTAAATAAATGGGTACTTTATAAAAGTTGGGCCTTAAAGCCCAATACTTAGCCCAATTACTCTTGAAACTCAGAAGATGGCGGGAAGTAGGCAGATGGCGGCGAGCATCAGCAATTGCCTCGGAAGTTGAATATTACTTGTTCGATTCCCTCTCAAACTGAGGTATGTACTTAAAAAGTCAACAGTACGCAACGCATAATCCGACATTGTAAAGTTGGTCAACCCAGTCTCCCCGTATCTTGGTGTCATAAACATATGTTCCTACACAAACTGTTGTTGAGGAGTGTTAGAATTGTCTCAGTGACGTCGATCACAGTCATCGGAAGATAAGGGTTCGTCGGAAAGTTGTGAACTTTGGGGGAGAGAAGTTCAAATAATGATGTAATGATAATGGGATTACAGGAAACAAAGCTCATGTTAGTGTTGGTCTGTTGGGCAATCCAAATGATGTATAGGACATCTCGTAGTCTCGGCAACTTCTGGGCTACGGTCAGGTTGGAGCTCTTCAGATGACCTCTTAATCAAGCCTCAACCCTAAGCACGATCTCGTACAGTTAGCCTCTCTTGATCATCTGGTCCTCTCTTCGGTCTCTGTTTCTGTCTCTGTTCTTTCAGGATTATGTTTCAGAAGTTCAATTTCTTTGGTTTTGATTGGTTTAGCTAATTGTTCTCCTTTCTTTATTTGGAATTCTGTGCATTTCCCAGATTGCTCAATCTAGCTATATTTATTGCATCTTGTTGAAAAAGGCTGTCTTCTACTTGCAGGTTAATCGGTTGCAAAGTGAAGGTTAACATGGAGGTGTGCGATTGTTGGTGGCAAATTTTCAAGTTTTCTACATTGCAGAGAGAATAAGATTGACCATATGATCTCCTAATATGCTTAGAGAAAATTCCCTTTTGGTGATCTGTATAATATTAACTGAACCACAAAATTTCTCCCAAGTTGCCATTTTTATCTTCCCCAGCAATCTTATCCTTCCATGTCAATCATTTCATGGATGCGATGCTTCTCCTATGTTGTTGTGCAGAAGGTTCTTAGCGTATGGTTACATGGATTTGTCACTTCTTAGTTGCTAATGCAGGTAATGGTGACAAATTCATTACCGAACTTGTAGAATGAACCGTAATTTCAATCTTAGAAGGTACGTTAAATCACAGAATTTCACTCTGTTTAGGATTGGACATCAGAAGCATATTTTTAACACAACTGGTAGTAAAGTTGTGCAGTTGAGAATTGTAGCTTTTTGGTGTCAAATCCAATGTCAAATAAGCAATGCATCTTCTTGCTGATTCATATGAGTTCAAAAGGCTTCTAAACTATATGATGTGCCAACCTGTACATAAGCATCTTTAGGAATGAATCTCCTGGTGCCTTAAACCTAGAAATGGTGGAGGTGGCTCGAAGGTTTGGAGCTGCTTCAGGATTTACTGGTAATGGTGGAGCTGTTGGAGGATGCATGTCAGGAAGCTAGATTTGTTATTGAAACTGTGAAAGTTGTTCCCTTATGTCTCAATTCTGATGATCCTAAGACCCCGTATGCATAGAGAACATGCGTACCGCACTTTGTACCAATTCTTGTTTACATATAAATTCCGATCCAAGTTCATATTATTCTTTGAACTTAATAAATTTAGCATATTCAAAACCATGATGCAAGTCCTACAATGGTTTGTACAAAAACAGTTTAGTATGATTGCTTAGATTTAATGGGTTTTTGTTTTGAATGAACAAGAAAAAAACTAATCCTGGTATGCAAATAGATCAATGGCAACAAATAACCAAGGCAACGAGGAACATTAATTCTTGAATTCAATAAGTTATGCCAGAAAAACAGTATTATCATAGTCAAAATTGCATCACCATAGGGGTCAAGATGCAAGAATTCCATGACATACTTATGTAGAAATTGAGTTCATCCTCCTAGCTTGTAGTTGATTTGTATGCCCTAGCTCTCTTTTCTTCAAAGTAAGCTTTCTCTGCATTAGCCATTCTATCTTGAAACATTGCCCATTCATTATGACATCTTTCCCTCACCTGACAAGAAGTTACAAAAGGACACAAGGGTTAGCCCTTTGAACATGCAGTCTGATCAAGCAGTAGAGAGGATGGAAGTCATCTAAACAGTTGATATGTGTGCAGGAATTACGTACCCCTTCCCATGGTGCTCTTCCAGTTTCGGTTTCCCCCTTAATGAAGAAGAGAATGTGGATTAGTTATATGTCAAACATAACAGCTTTGCTTAAGAGCTTAATGGCTTCAGTTTAACCTGGTTTCCAAGTGAAGGAACACCTTGGTGTACGATCCACTGAGCATCGACGACTCCTATTTTCTCATGAGCAGGCTGTTTCCAAGCATAGTCACAAATGTGAGAAATTATTAAGGCCAGAAAGAGCAAGTTAATAAAGGTGAGAAAAGGGTTGCTAACATCAACACATTTCCTCAAAGCGAAGTCTAGACCCCATCCATGAACCAAGTCATTCTGCAAGAATATTGAGATGTCAGGCTAATATGAAAGAAAATCTGAAGGAGTTCCTATAATGAGAGCATTCAAGTACATAGCCGAAGACCTGAATCATGTGCCAAACACATCTCCATGCATCCCTAGAAAACACGGTAGCCATGATTTCAACAAATCTGTGCATCAAATAGCTACAGTAAGGCAAACCAGTTCTTGAGAAATCAGAGTTCATCAACAGATTACTGTATGTTTAACATAGACATTATATCTTTGCATACGCTGCACATGGTGGCAAATGCGGATCAGTGCACCGACCAGGCTGCTCCTCGGTGTCCCTTCAGCAAGCAAGGAAAAGGAGAAAGTATAAAGTTAGGAACGATGCAACCAAACGTATAGAATGGAAGGGAACAGATTAGGCAGTCAGTTATACTTGTGAACTTCTGTGTCATCTCTCTTCTTTGTCATAGCCCATGTTGTTCCTCTGCTGGGATCTAAACCAGGTTGTGAAATCTCCAAACCATGTTTCTTTACCAATTTTATGTATCTAAATCAAAGAAGTATTTAATTTCTTCATTCTTCCAGAAACAACATATTCAATCATAACAGTACATCAAGAACCACTTACTCCGCCGCATCAAAATTCTCCACTCCAAGATCTTCATCCCACATGAAAATATAATCGTAAGGTGCAACAATGTCCGGATGAAGAAACCGTTTAGCATACCACCTTGATTGAATTATGATGAGCTTATGAGAAATACAACTCAAGCACACAATCCATTCAGATTCGCACAAAATTCACAAAAGGGCTAGTTTCTAACCACTTTGTTTGCTTGCTAGCACTCACATGGATAGCCCGCTTCGACCACTCAAACTTGTCCCATTCAGTGGTCCGACCATCATAGTGAAACAACATGATTGAGAAGTCATCTGAAAACTGTTTTGTTGAGAAAAAAACGAAAGTAAGCTACTACGCGTATATATACTTATACAAACATATATAGAGAAAGAGGGGATAATGACCTTTTTGACTGCTGCATCAATATTATTCATCTGACCATACCCAACTGTAAAAGTCACCAGATACTTCGGCTTGATGTATAAGTCCTGCAAATTCCACCTCCATCAATTAAAACGTTCAGATTAGAGAATAAAGGACCAGAATTAATCATCAAACAAGTTGAGAATCATATTAAACAAGAAAGGAACAGTTATTATCAGTAGTAAAGCTCGGTGGATATGATATTATTAAGGCCAAGTGAGAGACGTCCTAACATGCATACTATTTGCTTTAGATACCTAATAGAGTGTTCAAAACCTGCTTCTCCTTCTTCAGCAATCCAAAATCTACGTGACAAATTGAAATTAAGTCCCAGTTGTATCATGAAGCCACAAATTGGCTTTGAACTACAGTCCATGCATCAAACAAGAATCAAATTCACAGCTCACGATGAAGTACAGTTTCTGGCAGTTTAAGCTTGGTAGAAGATCTTGCCAAACTTTATGCCCCTACTATGCTATAAATAATCACTTTGTCAAATGTCCCCTCACATTTTTTGCATTGAGCTACTAATAAAACTTAAATGTGTTCTAGTTTACAACTTCCAATACTGTAGTGCCCACTAACACAGAATTAGACATTAAAGTAGTCATGCTGGAGGTTCCAACCTCTTCAGGCTGACCCCACAATCTCCTGAGGTATAAATCTGACTGGGATACAATTATACCAGGAGGCAGTCTCTCAGCTCCTCGAGGATTTGTTCGAACCCAGATCTGCATATTTTAAAGGGTTCAAGAATTAGTAAAGAGAGATAACATCCATAAAGAAAGTTTTCTGCTAATTTCCAAGTGAGAAACACTTTCAATTTATTTAAGGTCAGAAGCTATTGCCTTCACAGGATTATGTACAAGTTCATACTCCCAAACAAGTTCTGGTTTCATCTGCATATGACAGCCTTTAGGTTTCATTTATTTCCAAATATTGACTCAGTTGACAGTTAGACATCTTAGTTTCTGTAACACAATCAGAGTCGGAATTGGCTGAAAAACCCAAAGAATCATGGCCAGGACAGTTAAGAACGGACCTTGTGGTAGTGTTTGCATAAGAACAGTTTAGATAAAGACTTACCTTTGTATCGTCATATGAATGAAGTTCAAGAGATTTGTCTCTGTTTCCATTCAGAGAAGCCCAAGCATTGAAGAGCGCTTGGGTTGAAAGACCAGAATACTTGTTATCAATATATGTGAGATCAATCGAAGGGAACAGACCGGACGGAAGGTTCACCTACCAGTTTCAAGAATATCAAAATAAGTATACTTGAACTGTTTAGTTTCTTCCACACAACATTGGCATTAATAGAAAGGATATTAACCTTGGATAAAGAAACTGTTGGAAAGGATATTCCTAAAAAGAAGCCACAAATGATTCCAATAAAAGTTGTCATGAAAACCCTCATCGTCTCACTAGGTTTCCTTGTATTGCCACTGCATTTAAAAGTAAGCTAAAGTCAGACATGTCCATATCTCCACCATTATCAAAACTTAAAAATACTGAAAGAACAAGAAAAGTTAAGAACCCTTTCCTCTTATAACAATTGCTTGAAGTTTCATACCTCCGCATTTTGCATCTTATTCAAAATTTTCCAAAGTTTGAGATCCCAGAGGTCCAAATCTGAAAACCAACAGATCGGTATCCTCTCCAGAAGGTGATAGAGTTTACAAATATAGATGCTTTCGAATGAAAGGAACCCCTTCGCCAAAAGATCACCAAGTCTGCAATCTTGTCATCAGATAGGCCAAAGGCCTGAAATCAATCAAATGCAGTCTCATAAGCATTTAAGAAAATAATAACTTCGCCAAACATCATACATATACATGCACAATCCAGTTAACAGACAACATAAATGAATTGTTCCAGTCATCTGGATCGCAACATGCCTTGGCAGTAACAAGCATGCTAATCCTACCAATATCATGTATTATTGACACTCGCTCAAGATCAAAGTTATTAAATTTTCTTTCGATGCTTTATTACAAAGTTCACAGTCAGAAATATTCCTCTTACAACATCTTTCTAAACTCGAACATTAAAGTAAGCCCACGCTCAAACATCTTTTATTCTCCTTCCAAGTCCAAGACACCTAGTCCACCTTTCTAACGACAACTTCTCATTACAGTTTTAGTCAAGATAGTGTACACCTAATTAATAAAAAATGACCTTCCGTCTCCAGTGAACCTAGAAAGATGGCCTACCTTCAAATTACCAGAAATCTACCACATCAACCCAATTCAAATCTCAAAAAATATCATACTGAAAAACCTTGCACCCAATACCAGACATCACGCATATGAACCAAATCCAACTTCCAATAAAAGCTAATGAAAATGAAAATACTTCGAAAGAAACAAAAACCATATCAAGAAACTTATGAACGAGAACAACTGAATGTGGCATTAAATCAATGTTTCTTCTTTCTATAGGAATACCTTGACAGAAGATCTAATGCATGTCGATTGTTGGAGTCAAATGTTAATCATACCTTTCACTGTTCTCTATCAAGAGAAATAAGATTCGGAAGAAAAGAAACGGAAAGAGAAGAAACAACCAACAGGTGGAATAAAGCTTGGACTTTTGAGATGAAAATTTGATGATCACCAAGAAAGTTTTAATTTTTCCTACCTTTGAATGAGTTTCTCAGGTGGGTTTCAGAGAATAGATGGGAAGACTGTTTCAAGACTATCAAGTTACTCCCACTGATCTAAACTCCAACTCAAGTTCCCTCCTCATGGTGGTTCATTATATATGTGACATTTAATTATGTTAGGATCTGAACTCTGACTGAATCATTCCAGCTGAATCTTTGGGACACATGGCAGAAAACATTTGCATTTATATCGTTGCAGTCAATATCATAAAACTACAAATTAATTAAGTACAGTTTGAAAGAATGATCTGTAGGGGTGTCATTGTTTTTCACTCTAATTCGACTTTCACACGCAATTCACAGGACGGACACCTAGTCCTTGATAATGATAATGACTGATGGTAAAGTCAGAGACTTTGAACTCTTCAAATCCATCATAAGATAATTGGGCTTAGGGGAAGATAATGTTTATGATTTGGCTTCTAGAGACTGTTTAAGATTCGAAACGGCCTACCTAACTGAACTTTGGGCGGTCAAATTCTGTGGTTTTATGGTTAGTTTTTCAATGGAAATCATTTTGTCTCCTTCATAACCTACAAGTTTTAGCATTTGGAGAGCAAAGATTGAAGGAACAATAGTGATTATACCCATATTGTGCTTTTTTGCTCTGAATAATCTGAGAAGAATAAGTCTCAAATAAAGAATTGGTTAGCAATGAAAGACTGAAATATGAAAAATGTAATGCTGTGAGATTTTGAGTTCTCTTTGCATGCCATAATTTGGTGATATCAGAAAGGTAATGACTTACGACAAAGAGAATAATGTCACATGGAAACATTCCTATTACGCATTACAATAATAAAGCTGTTCCTTTTTCTGTCATTATTTGATCTGATCTACCTATTTATTTGTTTACCTAAAAAACACAGTTTATAAGAAATTTATTATACTTGAATATTGATAACTTTATAAGAAATAATAATTATATAAAATTTCAATTATAGCATCATAAATTACTGTATTTGATATTGTCAAAACAGTTTACCCTGCACCAATGATTGAACCTGAGGAAAACAGTGAGCTTCGTCAAAATTATAAATTCTTCATTAAGGTAGATTTAATATTTAACAAAATGATTTTTTTTAATATGATAGCCTTAATCTCTTGATGAGACATTTATGTTAATCATGAGTTTCGTTAAATAATAAAAGGGATAGAGTTTAAAAGCCCTAACCTAATTAGTTATTGTGCACACCAAATATGTATTTAGTAATTGAAGCCATAAAAAAACCTAAACTTTAAGCAAGAAAACAGAAAATAATAAAGGACATTCCTTTTGCGGCTCCAGTTGAATAACTTTCTACCAAAGTAAGGATTTTGATCGAATTGGAGAGACAGAGCTCTGAAATTTTTTTCCTTTTAAGGACCCACCAAAGATGTCGGCGCCGGACTTTGAGGGAATCTCTAAGAACTCAAGGCAGCTCGATCTGTTGAGGCAACAGCAAGAGGCCGTGCTTGTGGAGATCAACAAGATACATATAAAGCTCCAAGCTGGTTAGTGCCCTAAAGATTGAACCTTTGAGGGTATAATCCATGTGGGTTATTGTAATGTTGGTAATTTGACGATCCAATGTATTGATTTTGCTGCTTGGATTATGATTAATTGATTTTGTATTGATCAATGTCAGTGTAATGTTGGTGTTTATGGAATGTTTATGGGATTTACGTTTGATTAATTTCTTGTGTGGATTTGATAGGAATTAACTTTGTCAGTTCTATCAAATGGGAAATTTAGCTGCATTGTCGCCAAAAAAAAAAAAAAAAGGCAAAGAAGAAGAAGAAATTCAAGTTTTCTGGGGTTGCTTATTATCATTTTTTTTCTAAAGTTATTGTCAGGTATATTAATGTTGTGACGTTGCATATTTCACTTAAAGTCTGTTCAATAGTAGATTGGTCGTGATGCTTTATTACGTGTGTTCCCTTAGTGATCTTTCAATTGGTTTTCAGCATAAGAAAGTGTCAAGGCCCTTCAGACAATTATTTCATTATATTCCATTCATAGCTCAGTTCCATTCATTTAATTACTCCTTTGGCTTTTCTCCTCATAGATGTTTATTGATTAACTAAGACTATGTTTGGTTGGCGGTTTTATAATAAAATGGAATGAAATCTAATATTATTCCATCGTTTGGGAGGAGGTTTTATAATGGAATGAAATGGAAGAGAAGGTTTCATATTACATCTCATTCTATTATAAACAGTAAAAATATAAATCCTCCAATTTGAGGGATTTAGGATGGAATGTAAAATGATACGCTATATTACATTATAAACCCTTCATCCAAACAACATTTCACTATATTACATTTTGAACCTTTCCATCCCTCTTAAATAACAATTTTCTAATATTACATTCATTTACGTTTCATTCCATTATAAACCATTCTATTCTATTAAAAACTTTACGTCCAATCAAAACATAGCCTAAGTTTTGCATGCTTATCTTTTGTTGGTGCTTCAAATATTGGTCTCTATTTACTTTTATCTGCATATGCAGCTGATTTAAGGATTTCTTTTTTTTTTTTGGCATGTCAATGCAGCTCCTGAGGTCGCTGAAAAGCCTGGTGATGATTCTTTGTCAAAGCTTAAGTCTTTATACATTAAGGCCAAAGATCTTTCAGAAAGTGAAGTAATGTATGACACTGTCTCTACATATGGAACAAAGTGTTCCCTACTTTGATTTGATGAACAGTCTAATAACATGCTTTATTGGTCAGATCACATATTTTCTATGGGTGACATTATAAGATAATTTGACTGTCCTTTTTTTTTATGTGGATGCAGTGTCTCTACTGCTCTGTTGAGTCAACTAGATGTTTTGCTGGCATCAGGAGCTTCAGGACAACGAAGGAAGATTGGTATGTTACCTACAGTGAACACTAAGTTTCATGTTTGCTTGACACGAACTCTAGAAACTCTTCCTGTGATTATCAGATGCACTTTCTCCTTTTCAAAGCTTATTGTACCAGAATGACAACCCTTAGACTTTCTACAAAAGGTTGAAAGTTTTCCGATAGTGGCTTACATTTCTTCAAATGGCTTGTGCAACATCATTTTTTGTGGTGTTGCCTTTTTCTGGATTGCATTGGTGTGAGCAGGTGCTCTTTCCTTAGTGGGTCTTATCCTTGCCTTGGATGTTACTAACTAGATCTTCGATAAGACTTCATTAGCTGAATATCTCTGGCCTTTTGAAAAGTTGGGACTTGAGTCTGTGGGGTTGTAAATGCCATGGAATTTCTCCTAACATAATGAAGGGCCTCTCAAATAAAAGAAAAAAAGGACACCTTCAAATAATTCAAGTATTTTTTATTTTTTGCACACCAATTGTAGAAAGTGCTTACATTGCAAGGAAAAGGTTTTTTTTTTTATATTTACCATTAGAATGGCCATGCTTGTGTTCACGAGTTTATATTTAATACATTACAATAGGTAATGATCAGAAAAAGAAAAGGATGAAGGCTGATTCAGATATCTCAAATCTTAATGCTTCTGCGAGAAGTCAACTTGAGGCTTGTGCCAGTCTGAAGGGTGAGCAGGTATGCATTTGAAACTTGGTGAAATTATACAGCTGTAGAAACCCATAAGCTTATACATAGTTCTTACATTTTCCTTGCTTTAGGACCCTTATGTTTTTCTTCATTTGCGTTTTACAATATAGTTGTAATATCATTTTTTTATACCAAATGTGTCGATGTTCTGGCCTAATCAGGTAGCTGCTAGGGTGAGAGCAGATAATGCCGAAAACGATGAGTGGTTTGTTGTAAAAGTGATGCATTTTGATAGAGAAACGAAAGAGTAAGTTAATATTCTCTGCAGCCGAGATGCTTAAGTTATTGACTGGAGAAGTTATTGAAGTATTCTAGCCTTGATACTTTCAATGCTAGTTTTTCGCTGCTCTTTTGCTTGCCCAATTACTGCAAAGGTTACTTTAGTTACGAGTTCATAATTTGTTGATGTTCTGCCTGCAAGCTAATTGAACTCAACTAGAGATGCTAAGCTTGAAAAGAAGTATACGAACTTTATTCTTTTGAATAAAGTTTAGTTTATCCAACTCTGTGGGCAGAAAATTACTGTATTCAAGCACAAAATGATCCAGTTATGGTTTTAGAGGATAATACTAGGAAGGAAATCTTAAGTATGCGTGACGAAAAGAATGCTGTCGATTCATTTATATTAAACACCTTTAAGCTATAGTGCCGTTGATTGTTGGAGCCAGCATACCTTCTAATTACAGACATTCTAAGATTTCCTGTATACTTTTGCTCATTCCTGTTGGAACAAGTTGTTTGCTTCAACAATTGGCTCATCAGAAAAGCGATAAGCATTTATGTGCACACAATTGTCAATAAATGGTAGAGACGGGATTCGTGTAGGATAGAAACACAACTACTCCAGGTCCTTTAGTTTAATTAAGAATCTTTTTCTTTGTTCTTGTTTGTAGATTTGAAGTACTTGATGAGGAGCCGGGTGATGATGAAGATGGTAGCGGCCAAAAGTAAAATCAGAATTTTTGCTTATGCTATAAAAACCTTAATAATGCATTCCTGTACTTCTTCCATAAATGATGTCTTTGTTCTTGTCTGTTACATTCAGAAAGTACAAGCTTCCTTCGTCAAGCATCATACCTTTCCCCAAACGCAATAATCCTTCTAGCATCTCGGATTTCGTTGTTGGACAGCATGTTTTGGCTGTCTATCCGGGAACTACAACACTCTATAAGGCAACTGTTGTTGGCCCCCCTAGAAAGGTACTGCTTTCATCCCATCTGCTGTTTTGTAGTTGCAATTAGCCCATCAAATTTTATTAGTTTCCTTCTTCATCTTGAAATGCTTTGCGACTGGGATTAGGGACTGACTAGTTGTTATATTTTGTTTCTCCGGCGGGGTGTCACGGATCAACAATGTTATACAACTTCAGAGAAAGACCGATGAGTGAGTGCCTTCTTGCACTTCATGTCTGTTTTGTTCAAAAACTGAGAAAAATTTATTGCGGTATCCCGAAATGTACAACCCTGAAATGACTGCTATAGTTAGTGTTTTTGTGTTCGTACGGTCATCTTCTTTAATCATTAACCGATGTTCTTCAAGTAGCAGAGAATTCTCTTGCCAAATATCCAGTTTATGGATACAAAAGTCCATAGTAGAGAAACTGCATTAGTCCTCTCCTTTTCAAAATGCTTGCACATTTGCATAGTAAACTTGATGCTTACCAAGATGATGATGTTTTTCATGGGGTAATAACATGTTTCCATGTTTTGGCTTGTATAGCTATTTACTGGAATTTGAGGATGATGAAGAGAATGGGACATTGCCTCAGAGAAAAGTACCTTTCCACAAGGTTGTTCCTTTACCAGATGGACATGATCAATAAAATCCTTATATGATGGACGACCAACTGGCGGCGATAGTTGGTAGTTAGAAGACATCGTTGTTGGTAATATTTACTTGTGCATTAGAACAAAGTGGAAGTTCCTGAGTAAGCATTCCAACCACATCATCATTTTAATTGTTAATTTATGATCAAAAGTGAGAAATGTATATTTATGAACATTCCTATGATGTACATGCAATAAATATAAAAAGCATTCTTACCACTAATTTGTTCATATCATATAATGATTATGATCACCGAATTTCAGACCGGATGTGATAATGTAATGATAATGATATAATGATTACGAAGGTAAGAGCAATCGGAGATAAGCACAAGCACGCCAATTTATGTTAGGTTTTTTAAAAATATGATAGGTTTAAATAAGAAATAATATATTAAAAAGTGTTTAATTTAATTTAATATTTAATATTTTTATTGAGTAATTATTTTTTTAATTTTTAGTAATTTATTTTTAATAATATGACATGTCTATAAAAATATAGAATAATGTATTTTTTAAATTAGATTAGAGTCTAGGTTGTCCAGACTCAAACTTACTTGAGGTTTAACTCTTCTAAGTAAAACGATATTGTTTTGTTTAAAATAATTGAACCTCGAGTTTATCTGAACTTGGGTCTGTCCTATAAGTCGACCCATTAAAAACAACTATTGCTATCCCTAATAGGGTGTAAGTGAAAGGATAAAATAGATCATCGTGTTCATCCTTTATTCATCTAATGTCTCTGCATAAAGTGAAAAAATATCCTCAAGGCAAATTAATAATAGACCTTAAGAACAATCATTGGCCCTAACCTTATTCCCACACACTTTGGAAACACAAACTATGCTGCCAAGATGGTTGGCACATACAATTCGTACCTGCTTGTTTTAGTCACTGCCTGTGGCATGCTTGAGAAATTGGAATGGGTGGATCTGTCAAGGAACCATTCTGGGTATGATCAGCAACCCATTGATTTGCAGCCTGAGTATAATGCACCCCATCCCAGCTTATAAAGACTGAAGGGTCTTTGCAAGGGGCCCCATAGATTTCGGTATTGTTCACCGATCCCTTGTTCCCGCACCATATATGATCAAAGTTCACATGATACCCACAACAGACCTTCAGGGCATCGGCAAAACCTGAAAATGAAGTCTTTATTATCAAGGACTACTTGTATGCCAATAACGGATCAAAAGATTTGCTTCCGATCTGTGCCAGAGCATCCTGGTTTGAACCGATTTCGTGGTGAATGATTACGAGAAATTATTGTTAAGTGTTTATGTTCGAGAATGGTGATGCTACCTAGATTCTTTGAGCTGCCATACTTCGCAGCATAAACATCAAGTAAGTTACTGCAGCAGCTAACCTAAGATGATTTATATCTATCTAACAAAAATTGTTCCAAACACTTACTATAATTTCTCTTCACCATGACGGCGGTTTATATTAGGATGCAGTAGCATGAACCAGAACGGTTATGTTACCTAGATTCTTTGCACTGCTGATTATCCCATACTTAGCAGCATAAACATCCACATAAGTTATCGCAGCTTCAGGGAGCTCTTGCCGCAGCTTGATAATCCTATCCTTTAACTTGCCGTTGAACTCGATGGCCATGTCATTTTGAGCTTTTACACAACCATGCTCGTCTAGATAACCTGCAGGTGGATTTGAGACATAGAAGAGGTTTACTGGCAGGCAACCAATGGGGCCTGTATTATGAATCCAGAATGCCCTCCCTCCTTGCTTATATAAGTGCTGCACACATACATAGAATACCATAATCCTGACTCAGTTGGGGCTAAGACAAGATTACATATTATCTAATCATCCGAGTAATTATATGCAAGGAAATCCCACACATAGTTTCACTTACTTGGACTGCAGAGGCTAATGGTTCAATGATACTAGGCAATGTAGCCCGAAGTTGATCGAAACTCATCTTTCGAAAACCGACAGAAAGATCATTCTGACCAATATCAAACGTGTAAAGAGCCTTTGAGTAATCCTCTAGCCTGGGTAGTTTGTTCGCCTCGGAGGAATTCTTCCCTGAAAATTGGAGCACAAAATGCCAATCATTATCGGAAGGAAAGAAAAAAATTAACTTGGAGAGGCTAAATCACTAAATGTGATGGTTTACTAGCAAAATTTTTAACCTTGATTGTAAAGATCAGCAGCTCGTGCCTTGAACTGATCAAATTGTGTTATCTGCATACCAAGAAAAAAAGGGCTAATGCCATACTCGTAAATGGTTTCATTCGGCTTTAAGATGGTTGATCCTCCTGTGGCAAAATTGGCACCGTGACGGTAATTTGTTCCGAGTGAATTTAAGTAGGCACACAAGTATGGCAACTTCAAGCGCTCAGCTGCAGGAAAATACCAATCAACCAAGTGAATCTAAGCCACAGAGACATATAGATCGATTAGAATCTGTAGTTCCAGTAACTGGGCATCTAATCCTATTCAACATAACAAATAAACAAGGAGGTTTCAGGTGGAAAGATCATCACTTTTTCCTGCTAGGAAATAGAGAAGGAAATGGGCAACAGAGACAGAGATGTTCTTTGTTACCGATGAAGTCTATGATCAAGCGGCCATCACTGTCTCTTCCAGCTGATTTGTGAAAGAAACCTTCACCATATGGTTCTCTAATCGGCTCAAATGCAGCTGATATACCACCGGTGTCGGAATTTGAGTCACCAAAGTTGTAAATCGCTCGGAACTCGCATGGTGGCAAGACATTCGCATCACCACCTCTCGCACTCAAAACCCATAAAGCTATAATAAGCCCAGTGACCAAGACTCTCCAAAACTCCATTGTCACCTCTACAAAACACGAGATCTTTCTGGGAAATGTTTGTGTCACTGTTATACACGAAACCAGCTGCACCTGCTTTGTTTAGAACAAGCCTACCTTCTTAAACACACTCGGGTAGGTACTTTTAAGTGGACCGCTAGCTTAGCAGAGGTCAAGCTATTTGACTCTTGTTTCTCAATTATTGACAATGGCTTATCTGTTTTTCTATATAAAATTGGTATGAAAAAAGAAAGTAAGTTCAACTTGGAACTTTCTCCAACAGAATGATACGTTTGCCAATCTTATCCATCTTTCCAACTCCTAACCCAAAGTTGATGTTTAGTTTGAACAGAATGAGGTAAGAATCGGAAGAATCAGACTGATGATTTTTAACATATTCTCAGTAAACAGAAAGTATATTACATGTCAGAAATTTACTATGAACAATAGAGATGTTGATCATGTGGCTCGTCGCATGTGAAAGTAGTAAACTCATCTTATCCGCCAATTCCATTTACCAAGGAGCACCTTTTGATTGTGAGAAACTGCAACCAGAGCATGCTTGGTTGTCGGAATTGAGTACAGTGATAGTGGACAAAACACACGAACCCAAGTAGAATATGATGTGACATTTTCAAACGTTCATCTGTTCCCCACCAACGTCTTCTGGTCCAAAATTTGCAGGGCCCAGTCACCGAATTTCTTTTTGTTTGATGCGAAAATAATTTTAAAATAAATAAAAATTAAACAGAAAGTTATATTAAATCTTAATATTTTTAATAGAAATAAATTTAAATTTAAACGTATTATAAATGTTTAATTTAAATTTCAATTTAACCTTTTTTATCATTAAAAAAATGGGGTCCTTATTATTTTTAATTTTTAATTATTTTGTACGATATTTAATTATGAATATTAATTATTATTGATTATATGAAAAAAAAATTGTAATCAACTTAGTTAAGGCATAATACCTAATTTTCAATCCACTAAAAACCTATTTTTAAGTTTTCAAGCATCTGGTCTTTCTACCTTCTCTCTTATTTTTTATTTTCTCTTCGGCAATTATAAGCATCAAATATAAACTAATTAAATATTATTTATATGACAATTTAACTCAACTTTTTAATTTAAATTGAATTGATTAAATTTAATTTCAATTAATAATTAACTTATTTCAGCTCTTAAATTTTGCCTTTTAATTGATTTAGGTAGAATATGCCGCCCAAAGCAGTACTAAAAATTTTAAAAAATAGAGGGACTTTTTGTAAAATTTTCAAAAAATTTAAACCTTTTCTCCCTACCTCCAACGTCTATTTCTCCCCTCTTTTTTCAAAGTTTTTTAATTAGTTGTTTTATTTACTTCAACTTTTATAATTATTGTAAAATTTTATTTTTTGATTTTAAAATAACAAATATTTTTATTACTAATAATAATTATAAATTAAATAAAACTCAAAATAAATTATTTTTATTTAAATATTTTATATAATATTTATTAATAAAAATAAATAATTTAACAATTATTATTTATTATCTAATATTTATTTTATATATTTTTAATTATTAAATCCGAATTTATTTGAGATTTATATATTTTAAATTTAATTATATTTATTAATAATTTTAAATTAATTTTATATATTAAATTAGAATTTTAATTATTATTTATT
>JANSVA010000217.1:2560346-2570859 GCA_025504915.1 Erythroxylum reticulatum
CAAAATCTTTTATATACATCATAACAGAAGTAAAATTAATATAAAAAATAAATATTAAAACATATAAAAAATTAAATAATATTATATAAATCTCAAAATAAATGTGAAGATGAATTTGTGAATATTGTACAAATTATGTGTAAAACATAAGAACAAAAGAGACTAAAAAATAGATTCATTAATTAATCTAAATAATTAATACAATTTTTTTAGAAAACTCTAAATTTAAACTTCTTAAAAAATTAAAATTTGATTGTCAAAAAATCATATTTATTTAAAAATATTTTTTATTTTTCAGTCAAACATTCTCGATTTACCGTCTAATAAAAAACTATATGTAAAATTTATTACCAAAACGCACCTTTACGATCACGTGACTTTAACTGGGTGACGGACCTCTTTGTGATCACGTGCGTTTTAACTGAGTTCTCGTTGACAAAGGCTTATTACACGTCCTTTGGGCTATTGTTTCAAAGCTCACAGACAGAACTTCCCAAAAATAGTCAACTTAAGAGCATTGAAAAAAGAGAAACAGGGGAGCCTTTAAACATATTCAACTAAACATCTCCTTAACAAGGCATGCATCATACAATACCAAGAAACTTCAATATGATGTCATTGAGGTTTATAAATTGAAGACTCAGAGCTACAACATCGTCTCGACTGGTGTTACTAAGATCTCTGCAATGGATTCTTCTTCTCACCGATCAACTTCACTCCTCCATTTCATCACCTACTTCAGTCCCTTGAACTTTCTCTTTAATTGGAGTAATCTTTGTAAGCAGCACTTCTGTAACCACAAAATTAATAACAATTCTGATCAGCAAATTTTGATGTTGAATGAAAAAAACAATCTCCAATGAGGACACAATCCTCATTAATCAGCGAAAGACATGATGAGAACATGAAAAAGAAATTAACCATTAAAAGCAACTTCATATCGTCACACGGTTGAAGCATTCAATCAACTAATTGACCAATTATTTACGCTACAGCAGTTAATCCGTTTTCATAAAGGGCAAGTTTTTCTCGTCTTACTATGAGACAAGCCGAACAAAACCATTTGATTCCACAATAGCAATAACCATAACGATGAAATATTTGGTCTTTATATAACACGAAATCTTGAATTTTCTTTTGTTTTTTGATGAACATAGAAGTTAGGATTTGGATCATTGATACGTTTTTATTCCTTATAAGAACCTATATGCAAGGAAAAGAATAAAGAAAGCCGCCAACTAAACCTAAATGCAGTTAATATTGTTAAACTTCTAAAGAAAGGTTGACAAACATTCAAGATTAAAGAGCTGAAGAGCTAAAAGAAAAATAAGTAGTCGATTGTATTTTCATTCAAAGAAAGTAATCACCCCTCAAAATGTCCCATAAAACCTCTGCATTTGACCTAACCAACTTTGAAAACACGATAAGTCTAGCGGATGACGACACTCAAATACTAATTGAACTTTCTTGGGTAGGAACAGGTACGACACTTACCACACTTCTTGGGAAAATCATAGCCTCTTGGATTGACATATGTACGGGGATTTGGCAATAAGTGGTTCCTCAAGTATTCCTTATGTCCCTGTAGCAGCAAAAAAAAAAAAGAATAACACATCAATATGCTAATGATGCCTTCTGTCCTAAGAGAACTCTGGTTACATAGAAATCAGCATACCTTTGTTATGACACAAACATCTACATTGCTTCCACTTCCCAAATCATTGAATACACCAGAGCATATAGCCTCACTTACAAGCTTTATTCCTTCCTCCCTCTGCAAAGATTAAAGTAATTTACCTTACATCATATGACAGTAACATATAGGACATACTGAACCCCATTGCTATTTCATGAGCACTGCCAACTGCATGTCTAATTTATGCAATAATTGGGAACAAGCCAAGAATAGGATTCATAAAATGTTGGGCTGTGGAAGCATGTAATTCAAAATCAGATCTCATGTAGATTATAACAGAAGGTTAAAACTTGAGACTTTTATTTCATAACTCAATGGCGTATAAACCCTAAAACAAGCTCACTTACGCTAAGTCCTTCTTTATACTTTGACTCAAAAACAGCCATTGCAGCAAGAGACCCGGAACCCATTGTAGCAAAAGGTAAAGTGTCAGTTGACCCGTGGGGATATATCTGTAAATAAGTCATTGTATGGACAGGACCTCAAAATATAGTGAGACCAAAAAGAATGGAAAAAACAATTGCATCCACAACTATACTCAAGGAGGAGAAGCTTACCGTATGCAAATGAGGTCCAGTGCAGTCAACTCCACCAAGGACCAAAGCTGCCGATACATACCCTTGGTAACTAAGCAAACATTAGGAAGTCACAAAATGTTCTGAAAAGATGAGCTACAAATCATATAACTTTCACAAAAATAAAATATTCAACCTGAAAAGATGTTTCTTGAGAAGAGTCAGTGCTGTAACAACTCTTGACTCACGGCCAGTGTGATAGCGATGTAACTGCAGCTGTGAGCTAACCATGTCTAGAGAAATACAAACCAGGAAGCCATATTAGCTCTAATTAGATCAATTCAAGAAAATCAATACAAAATTCAGTTCTGGCATGCAAATTAACATCTACGTAAAGTCAACACTACCATATTAATCACAAATTCTCCAAGTACCTGTCACAGCTTCCGTATCAGCTGCAGTTCCTGCTCCACAGCAATATATGTTAGGTGCCATGTAATGAATCTTCTCACAATTCTTATCACAAACAATAGTTCCTTCAGTTGCTCTTGTATCTGCACCAAGAATGACACCATCCTATAAGCATATTGCAGAACAAAATGTTAGTGAAACAAGCCTATGATCATAAAATTCAAATGACCACATTGCAAGGGCTTTCAAATACAAAGAGATATGTCAATCATCCATATATGAAATGCCAAACCTAATAATTCAATAAAAATATGACACTATTCACGCACTGATGTGCTCGTCCTTTGGGTAAGATTAATCATAAATGTTATAGTATGGTTTGAGGATAAAGTAGTTAAAATCACCATTTGCGGGCCTTGATGCACAACGGGCTAGTACACATCATGGATTTGAAAGCCATTTGAAAGATTAGAAGTATCAGTTGCAATAAAGAAACTGCGTAAGGTAGATTAAAAAAAGATCGAACCAATGGATCTGTAAATATCCGCATAAAATGGTTAACATATCTTAGTTATCGAGGTTTTGCAACATGTTATAAGCAGAAAAATCGACATCCTTTAAGCTCGGCATTCTGAATTGATCCCATGACTAGCAATCACTCAACACTTCAATCAGTACACTAATCCTCAAATTTCTTTTAGGAAAACAATCTTTAAGCACAGCCTGGTCCAACCTAATAATAACAAAAATGAAAACGAAAGAGGAAAATGAAAACAGAAACAACCCTCAATGCAATCAAATCAAGTGAGTAATAAAACTGCTTCCCTTAACAAAATGCCCGAATGAATTCGATTTAAATTCTATTAAGAACTAAAGTTCACAACTTTACGACCAGATTTCATAAATAATAACACCCACCTGAAAAACAAGTCCAACAATGGTGGTTCCAGTCTTCCTGGTACGAGGAGGATTAACTCCTTTCTCTACAAGCATATTGTTTCTTTTACATAGATCGAAACTGAAGCCACCCTTCGGAGGAACATCCACAGTCGATTTCGCCATACTGAATCAGACAATTAGGCGAACTTAGAAGAGAAAGTTTTGATCTTTAGTTTCAATGTTATTTCGCTTTGATTTGCCCAGGTAACCTAGGGGACAAGTTAAGAGGTTTTTGCTAAATGGTGCCTCTACTACGAGTTATTTATTGAAAGGGGATTTTAAGGACTTCTTTTTTCCAATGTAACCTTCAGTTATGTATATAATTTTTGTTTTTATTTTCCTTTAAAACTTCTCTAAACTTAGCCGCCCAACTTGCAGTTGGGCCACATCAATCAAAAGGTTGAAGGAAAGCCTGAATTAAACGTTGCCTTGGACCTTTTTGGTTCATATTCTAACCGTGAGCTTGATAAGGTTATCCAGTAGATCCATCTAAATGAAGTTCTCACAGCCATTAACAAGTTATCAAGAACTTGGAGCACAATTTTGACACATGCTCTCCTTTCATCCAAAGCCTGAGGCATGGTACAATTTCACTGCAACCAACCGGCCAATCTCTTCCTCTGGTGTTTTGAAGGCCAGAACTTTTCCAATGACAATTGCTAGGAGTTCAAACCAGGACAATGAGACTCGGGAGGCCAGAGCAGGGAGCATTAGAAGGCTTGTCCTAACCCAGGAAGGTAGGACCAAGCTTAACTTATATCCTGACAGAGAGTTCTATGCCTTTCCACGCTTTGTGACGCACGTTGATGATGGCTTCATTTCCACATTGACCAATCTATACAGGGAGAGGTTGAGACCTGACATGGAGATTCTTGATATCATGAGCTCCTGGGTTAGCCATCTGCCTAACGAAGTTGCTTACCGAAGAGTGGTTGGTCATGGGCTAAATGCACAAGAGCTTGCCAGGAACCAGAGGCTAGACTACTTCTTCGTGAAGGATCTCAACCAATATCAAAAGCTTGAATTGGAAAGTTTCAGTTTTGATGCAGTGTTGTGCACTGTTAGCGTTCAGTATCTGCAGCAGCCAGAGAAGGTTTTGCCTCTGATAAATTCTTTTTATTAATGATCAAATCAGCAATTAATCCTACAAATATCTGACCTGATTGATGTTATTGTAGGTGTTCTCAGAGGTTTTCCGTGTGCTAAAGCCTGGAGGAGTGTTCATTGTCAGCTTTAGCAACCGTCTGTTCTACGAGAAGGCCATTAGTGCCTGGAGAGACGGTACTGCATTTAGTAGAGTTCAACTAGTTGTGCAGTACTTTCAATCGGTGGAAGGTTTCACGCAAGCTGAAGTTATCAGAAAACTGCCTTCTTCTGACAGTGGTCAAGATGGTGAATCACCCTTCAGTTGGATCAAGCGGATGCTTGGATTCTTATCAGGATCAGATCCTTTCTATGCAGTGATAGCTTACAAGAACTTCAAACCTGTATACGAATCTTAGAACTATAGAAGTAATGAATCTCTCTAGCTATATGGAATATCTTACTTTCTTGTTTCCTGTGTCAGTTTCAATGGATACTCAGATTCTTGAGTTGAACAACGAGCAGAAGAAGAGACGCCTGCGATTCCAACTTGTCATGGTCGTTCACTGCTTAGAAATTATGCAGATTCTGGAAAGTACTGAACTTTTTTTTTAAACCACAAGGGTTCTAGTGATGCATAAAAAAGGTGAAATTAACACTAATAATCACAGTAAAACTTGTGTTTGCAACATTGGAAATACAAGAAAATTAAAAAAATAGAAATTGTATCATATATAAAGAAATTCCCAAAATTAAACCCCAATCCCCTTTTATCTCTACCACTGGCGGAGTCATGTCTTGTACAATCGCTGCAACGCCTCGTTTTCAGCAACTATCGACTGCTGAGACCTGCTCAATCTCATCATCATCATCAGCAAGGGAAACGATCTTCTTCACACTATCTAAATGCCCATCTCTCTATCTAACGCACAAACCTGTAAAGCTATCGTTTTCTGATTCATTCACTTCATGGGTGTCTCAAAACACCTCCAAGTTTTCACCTTTCGGTATACTCCCATTAATGGCGATGACCCCAGACTTGAGCCAGACAGAAAAGGAGACTATCGAGGAGGTGATCGCTTTTGCAGGGAGTGGTGGCGAGAAAGAGGCGCTCTTTGAAGATGGTAGTGAAGAGTGTTATGAAGAACCACCTCAAGAGGCTAGGATTTATGTGGGCAACTTGCCATATGAAGTCAACTGTGAGGGCTTGGCTCAGCTTTTTAATCAGGCTGGAGTTGTGAAGACTGCTCAGGTGTTAAAGCTTGTATCTTTCTTCACCGACTCTTTCTCCTCTACATTTGATTCATATCAGAGGATAGACTATTGAATTTTCTTGTTCTGTCCTATATTTTTTTCAGATTCCCTTTTAAGAATTTCTCTACGTATAGGTACTGTTTTCGAGGAAAAAGAATCGGAGTAGAGGTTATGGTTTTGTCACAATGAGTAACGTTGAAGAAGCCCAGCGAGCAGTAGGGATGTTCAACCGTTATGTGAGTTCTGTTTCTTGGCTGTATTTCTGTAGCACTGTAATTCAATTAGGAACTAGGTTAGAGGCATCAAGTGTATGTAATGTAACGAACTCTGTGTCTTATGGAATGTTAAGGGACATTAGATGCTATTCATGGAAGAAGATGGTTTTGTGAGATCTGAGTGAATACTGATTATGCATAAAGTAGTAATGCAAAGGGAAGTTCTTGTATGTCATAATTCCTCCGACCTGTGCAGGTTTTCTAATCATTGGTGGGTACTAATTTGCCATACATATTCAGATTTCAGAGAAACAATATCTTGCGTCATTTTGAATCATTACATTTTGTGCAGCTACATTGTTTCTGCACTAAGGACTCATAGAACCTTCTCTGACAGGTATTTCATGGAAGATGTCTATTTGTTAACAGGGCTGCTCCCACAGAAGTAAGGCCAGGGAAGGCTCAATTCCATGAACTTGGTTACAGAATCTATGCTGGTAATCTGCCATGGGAAGTGGATGATGCTTGTTTGAGGCAAATTTTCAGTGAATATGGAAACGTAGTGAGTGCTAGGATAGTATGTGACCAAGAAACAGGTTATTCACGCGGTTTTGGTTTTGTTACGATGTCGACTGTGAGAGAACTGAAGAATGCGATTGCTGCCCTTGATGGACAGGTGATGTGAATGCCTTGCTAGTTGTTGAAAACCTCAAAGTCTACTTCCAAACTCAGAATCTAAAGGGCAAACTTGTTAAAAAGAAATGGTATGAAGTGAAAAAGCTAGCATTTTGTATATCATAATCTTCTAATATGCTTCAAAACATATTGCTTCTGGACTAAAAGAGCAGACAGCATGAGGGATTCTGGTCTAGATGGACGATACAAGTGTGCATGTTCTAGTGCACATCTTTCTTCCTAACATTGTGTCCCTGTCCTATCTATAATCACCTCCTTCACCAAATCCAGGAATGCACGCCAAACCTCATGACTGTATATCTATTCATTAGAATCAAGACCTTGTATTCAACTAATTTTTCATGAGAAAACGCAGTAAACTTCTTCTCCATGTCTAAGTACTAATACTTGCTACTACCAATTTTATCTGTATAAATTGGCTGAAGTATGGAGCATTTGTTTGCAGACTTTGGATGGCAATGTAATTAGAGTAAATGTTGCTGAAGAGCAGCCAAGGTATCTTTAACAGGGTGTGGTCATCCTTATAAAGTCTACGCGACTCTTCAAGTTAGATCTCATAATTGACAGCGGAGATTTTGGATTTGATATCATCCTTGGTTTCACATACTTCTTCCTTAGTATGAATTAGAGATTTCAAAGGATCTGTTGAATTCTTATTCTTCGAAGAGTATGATTTAGAACTTCAATTAAGATGAATTATTCCTAAGGAGTCTGCTTTGAACTGCATTCTGTGCACGGTTGCTAGTGAAGAGTGGAGATTATAGTTCAAGTTTTCTAATTCTCAGACCAATTGTGTTGTTTGATAGTGGTAATCGGTAAAACATGCAGAAATATGCAAAAGAAAAAGAAACAGGAATGACTGTAAGCTAGGCCGAGCTTGATTGGGCCTAGGCTCGGCCTAAGGCTGATAGGGCGTCAAGATATAGGCCCAAAGCCTGACTAGGCTCAACATCATCCCTATTTTCTTTTTATTTTTTTTGCATATTTCTGCATGTTTTACCAATTACCACTACCAAACAATGCAATTTCTTTAGGCTTCAGGATATAGGCCCAGAGTTCGGCTAGATTGGCGATCGAGTCATATGAGTCTGGTCTAAAGCTAGAGTCGGATAGGGCTTGGGTTGGCCCCACTTTTTATTTTTCAATTTTAAAAAATTTTAATAGAAATTTTTTTAATTAAAAATATAATATGAGAAATTCAATTAATTAAAATAATATATTTTAATTAATAAATAAAAATTGAGAATATATAATGAATAAATACAAAATGTGCATATATTTATATAATGAATAAGATGAAATTAAATTTATTAATGAAGGATGATAAGATTATAGGAAATAAAAGTCAAAATTATAATCAAAGTAATCAATTCAATTAAATGAGGTTATGAATTTTAATTAACTAACAAAAATTGAGATTTTTTGATGAATAAATACATAAAATGTGTTGGGGAGCTATGGGTCTATACATTACATATATGGCAAGCTAGTGGAAGTGTTGGAATCAAAATTCCAACCCCACGACAGCCCCGAAAAATCCAGAATCTATAAGCATGTAAAAACAGATTATAAGAATATGAAATTGTAGCATATGTACCTTACAAAAACTCCTCCTTTCTTGAATCTTCTCCTTGTTTCGGTTGTAACAAACACCAAACACCTACTTTGGACTTAAGAGAGCACGCAAAGATGAAGAAAAATCAATGTGTAAGGGTGGTTAGAGCACCAAACAAGATGAGTTCAAGTAGATGCTTTAATGAGAGTATATTAAGATTAAGTTATATGCGATTAATCTCATGCAACAATTGCTTAAAATTGCATGAATAAATCTCAATATCACTCCTCTCAACTTCCAGAACTCTTCTGGACCCTTAGCCTCTCTATTGAGTGTGTTTTTTGGGTAAAAATTCATGTGTACTCTTCACTTCTGTACCTCTTGTCATTAAGTCAGTCACAATCGTGACCTATGACTTGCTTAATTGATAGCCATTCACACTTTATTTTTCATCCAATCTTTTATATGTGTGACCCTTAAGTTCTCAATTATTTTGGTCACTTGAATTAACTCTTAATCTAAGCAAATCATAAAGGGTTTCATGATGCCAATTTACCATAATGTAACTGGATTAATACTTGAACTCTTCGATAGTTAATTATTTGACTTACGAACCTTTTCATAGTCAATTACCGTGCAATTCATCCCTTTACCATCCTATACCCCACTTGGTTTGGAGTATGGGTTATGTGTTAACTCTCACTAGATTGACTATATCAAATCTAGTCCAAGTGGTGTTAGTTTTTGTCCTGGGGATCTCATTACTTTATGTGTCATTGCAGACTCTCTTCATGACACATAATTGCTCTGGCTAGAGACTCTCGAGTAATGACCCCAACAAGAGGTCGTGGATATCATCTCCTTCTATCAGGAGTGGTGAATCCTTTATTGGCTACCTAATTACCTTCAAATACCAATAGTTGTACCCAATCACCACCTTATGATTGACCTCATCTTGAGGCAACAAAGAATAATATCAAAGCATAGGATCAGTATCCAAGATATCTTTGAGTACCTCAAATCTAAGGATATTTACACCATTGCTATGATGAGATTAATCACTAGCATTTTATGGATCATCCATATGATAATCTCTTAACGGGGTCATCCGATGTACTTACTACTCTTAATAAGCATCCATATGTTAACTCTAAACATCTCATGCTTACAGTCTATAATATCCACTACTTGATCAAATCAAGGAGTATAATATGTGCTAGTCTATCCGAATTAACAATATCCTGTCTAATTAATCTTATAACTAGGGATAATTTAGATACTAACATAATTGCATATGATAGGAATCTTATTATCATGATCTCATCATGATTTCCTTCGTGTTATGTTTTGTATCATGAACTTCATTAATTCGATTTAAGAATGACATCAATTTATAAATAAAGAAACATCAAATTAATGAAAATTGCCTTTCGCTTTGTTAATCAAAATAAAGTTTGTACAAAAGTGTTAAAGGTGATTACCTTTAGAGCACTACTCTAACAAAACATACATATATTAATAAAATGAAACCAATTTTATTAATAAATGAGGATATAATTATAGAAAATGAAAGACAAATATTATAATTAAAGTGACCAATTCAAATAATTAAAGTTACAAATTTCAATTGATTAGCAAAAATTGAGATTTTATAATGAATAAATATATAAAACATACAAATATTGATAAAATGAATAAGATGAAACTAAATTCATTACTGAAGGAGGATATGATTATAAGAAATGAAAGAAAAAGATTATGATTAAAGAGATAAATTTAATTAATTGAAGTTACAAATTTAATTGATTAACAAAAATTGAGATTTTATAATGAATAAATATATAGAATGTAAATATATTGATAAATGAATTAAAAAAACCAAATTCATTAAATAAGGAGGATAAGATTATAGGAAATGAAACAAAAAGATTATAATTAAGTGATAAATTTAGTTAATTGAAGTTACGAAATTCAATTGATTAGCAAAAATTAAGATTTTATAATGAATGAATATATAAAATGTGCAAGATGAAACTAAATTCATTAATAGAGGAGGAAAGGGTTATAGGAAATGAAAGAAAAATATTATAATTAAAAAGATCAATTCAATTAATTGAAATTATGAATTCCAATTAATTAACAAAAATTG
>JANSVA010000217.1:2610219-2622510 GCA_025504915.1 Erythroxylum reticulatum
AAAATGGGTTGAACATCGAATCATTTAAAGAAAATGTTTAAGGTTTAAAGGTTCGACTGGTATTAAACTGTTATGAAACCGGTATATAATAAATATAAAATATAAAATAAGTATAAAATATAGTATAAAGTATACTTTATTGAAATAAAAGTGCACTAATAATACCTATTAATAGATAATAAACTAATAATAAATCTAATAATTTACACTAAAATTGAATCTAACATAATATTTTAAATAATAACAGAAAAATTATATTCTATATTTTCATTTATTTAAAGGCTCATAAAATGTGAAGTATGTTTAAAGAAAGTTAATAAAACTCTAACTTTATTTAACTTTTTTCAATATCCTTTAAACATACTTCTTATTTTTTACACATTCTTAAATTATCTAAAGTAAAATTACTTATACATACTGACTAATAATTAAATTTAACAAACACATTCATAATAAAATAATAATTAGTTTTAACAATAATAATTTAAAAATTTTCAATTAAAATATAAGGGGATAAATAAAGGACCTAAAATTTGACAAATATAATTTGTTAGTTCTATTAAATAAATTTAGTATTTTAAATAATAAAAATAGTAATTTACTTTTTGACAATAATAATTTAAAACTAAAATTTAAACTAAAATTTAAAATTTAAAAATATAATTTATTAATTAAAATAGGTGAAAATTGAAAAGAAAAAAAGATTGATTAAAAATTAGTTCAAAATCTCAACTTTCCTGATCTCAAAACTCCAAAAATAAGTCCTTATACTTCGTAAAGGCCCTTTAAACTCTTGTATATCCTGTAATTCTTTTCATTATTTTCCTATTAATCTCATTTTAGTTTTAAAAAAACACTCCAAAAATAAGTACACCTAAGCTAATGCATTTCACTTACTGAACAGAGTTTTATGATCGGTCCGTAATCCCTACATGCTAAAGGCATCTTTGAGGTCATTTTTGTAGTTCTTATAAGGTGGACACAATAGGATCGATCCATGAATGTTACTTCCTTTTTTCGCATTTCGTAGGTTGAAAGGAAATAGTTCGTCGGGTTAGCTTAAAATAACTCGACAGGACCATCTCGTATCGTACAGAATGGAATGGATTCCTGCTATCCAAACATGTAGGTCCCACACATCAAGATGATTAAAGAAGAGAGAGGAAGACACTACGTTGGATCCCACATGTAGGTCCTACACAAATGATTAAAGTAGAGAGAGAAGAATACATTTTGGTGGGTCCCACATCTAAGTCCGACCCGCGAAGACATCCTTATTATCACAATAATAGTTCTTGTGTTTCCTCTGACCTGGGAGGTTTTCTGATCATTTGGTGGAACTATTTGTCTTACATATTCAGAGAAACAATATTTTGAGTCACTACATTTTGTAAAGCTACATTATTTCTGCACTAAAGACCGGTAGGAGTGCCTTCTCTTGACAGGTATTTCATGGAATATGTCTATTTGTTAACAGGGCTGCACCCACAATTAAGGCCCGGGAAGGCTCAATTCCGTGAACTTGGTTACAGAACCTATGCTGGTAATGTGCCGTGGAACTGGCAAGTGGATGATGCTCGTCTGAGGCAAACTTTTAGTGGATATGGAAACGTCGTGTGTGCCAAGAAACAGGTTATTCACGTGGTTTTGGCTTTGTTACATTATGTCTACTAACAGAGAATTAAAAATGGAAGGGATTCTGGTCTAGAAGGACGATAAAAGTGTGCATGTTCTGGTGCACATCTTTGTTTCTAGCATTGTGTCCCTGTTCTATCTATAAGCGATATGGAGTAGTTCTGGCTTCGCTTGGTTAATCGCCATTGTAGCAACGTAAGAAGACTTCTATTTCAAGAGCCCTTTGCTAATCCTATGAAAAAGTAAATTGGAAAAAAAAGGAGCAAAGAACAAAGAAGAAATCACACTTTACCCTGTGCATTTTAACTTTGTCTGATTCTCCGTGACCTTGCCTAGCCAACTTAATAAAGGGTAAAACTGTATGTGAATCTCGTATCAGGGAATGCTTAAAAGCACTGTGCTCCATGGAGCTTGACATGAAACACGAGCTTTTGTGGGCCTGCAACTAAAGAGTAAAGAAGAAATTAAATGAGACTGTCATGATTGAAGAAAACGCTTTTACACCTTTTCTGAATTCTAAAACTTAAATGGAAGCAAGGAAGTTGGTTCAGATAGGCTTTATTCCATTTCAGATGGTTATATAAAGGTCCAGGACGTTGCTTGGAAAAGAACATGTTGAGTTGAGCTGCTTTGGCTAACTGATAATTGTGCTTCTTTTCTGCCTTTGTTGAACAACCAAAATGGTCACCATCAAGCCTGCACTATCCACTGGAAGAGACACTCCCACTTCTCAGAAACTGATCAAAAGTGAGCCCACTACGTTCATGACTCCTATTGAGAACCCATCGTTGCCTTCACGTCTGTCTGCTCATGGTTTGTTGCCATCAATTGTGCCTGCTTCTGGCCGCGAGGCAAGGGATTTCGATATCAAAGCACTTCTACCTATCATTGAGGATATATTTAGTCACGACTCGCAGAGTATCGTTGCCATCATTACACCAGCAGCAAAGGTCTAATGCCAACCTTGTCCTTACAGTTTGCAGACAATTGATGCCTTTGTATTCTGCATATGGACATTGAGATGGATTTTGATTCCTCAATTACTCAATTCTGATGCATAGATTTCCATTAAGATGATTCTTCTTTGATTTGCAGGGTATTCCAACTTCTACAAAGCAGCTGGAGGACCGAAGCCTCCAAGTCGGCTATGTTACCTTGCCTCAAAATCTGGCTTATCTTATTGATCAGATTGGCTGCGAGGTAAGTGTGAATAGAAAAATTTTGCATTACTTATCCTTCGCAGGCTACTTTTGTCATCTGTAATTGGTCCGTATTGACAGATAGCTTGCAAGTGCTCCGGAGGTATAACTGCAGATGCATCAGCACCAATACTGGACAAGCTCCCGGAATATTCGTGGGAAAACAAGCTATTGATAGTTTTAGCAGCTTATGCCATGTTCTATGGACAATTTTGGCTGGTTGCACAAAGTTACACCTCAAACCAAGTCGCTAAATCCGTAGCAATCCTTAAACGATTACCGTACATGTTTATGCAAACAAATGTCCTTAAGAACCGGCTTGATGCAGTGAAAAATCTGAATAGCGTAATCCTAGACATTACCAAATGCATTGTTGACATTACGCTACTGTCATCTCAATACACAGCTCAGGATGATCCTACGATCGCCAAAGCTATGTCTCATATACCAACTGCTGTCAAGCAGACTATCAAAAGCATCGTAGCATGTGCATGCAAGATTAGTGAACTTATTGGGCTAAGCACTGAGTATGTATCTAATTCCTAGTTATTTTCATTCTTGCAATGAGATGTCTAGGTAATATCGCACTTCCTGAACTGTTGAACTTGTAGTGTCATAAGTTCTCAAAGATCTAGTTGTGTAGAATTTCTCATCAAGAGGAGATTGTTATATTTCGGAGCATGTATTAGCAACTGAACTTTTTTGTTTGTTACAGGCAACTAGGATCATCTTTAGAGGCCTGGGAGCTTTCAAGCTGGACGCACGATCTCAAGAACATGCACAGCTACCTGGCAGAGCTGCTGAAGGCGTGCCTTATGCGTATCGGTAAGTTTCAACCTGGAATTGTTGCTACTGCACCTATTCATCAGTAACTTGGAGGCAATGTGGATAATGGTAAAATCGCTGTATGATTTAGACGACCGGAGAATCAAGGAAGAATTTGAATACCTTAAACACTTACTCAGGACGGGCCAAGCTGACAATGTGATAGTGCTCAGTGCACTTTTTGGTGGAAAGGATGAACTACAGCCCCTTTACGATTTAACCCGTGCTAAAAGGGTAAGCTGTAGCTTCTTGCTAATCATCTTGGTATACTCCATTTTGACATGCAAAGTCACTCAATTGTTCAGGACTGCTAACACTAAAAGTGCTTAACGCAGACCATATTCCAGTTTCTCCCTCTTGAGTTCTTATGGATAATTCTGACGTGGATAATCCTAATTGCTAAAATTTTGTAGGACTGCTTACTGATCTTAGCCAGGTAATAACCATTGCACATTCTGTTTGATAATAACCATTTCACATTCTGTTTGACAACAATAGGTTAACCTTGATGTCCTGAGAGGAAAATACGTTCTCTTGTTGGTGACGGACCTCGATATCCCGCAAGAAGAGCTTGCCATTCTCGAGACGCTGTATAACGATTCGCGGAGTCAACTGACAAAGGATCACCTATATGAGATTGTCTGGCTCCCGGTTGTTGACCCTAATATCCTCCAGACACCAGCAGGCAGGAGGCAGTTTGAGGATTTGCAGATGAACATGAAATGGCTTAGAGTTTATGACCCTTCACTGATTAGCCAAGCAGTAATAATGTGCATGAAAGACCCAGAATTGTTCAACTTCTGGAAGCAGCCAATACTTGGTGTGCTAGATAGACAAGGAAAACTTTCCAGCCGAAACGCCCTTCCAATGATGTGGATTTGGGGAAGTTTAGCTTTCCCTTTCACCGCTGAACGAGAAAAGGAATTGTGGGTTGCAGAGAGCTGGAGGATTGGCTTCATAGTAGACTCCATTGATCAACAGATTGTTGACTGGGTATATATTATCTCTATATATTAACTCTGCAGAGATGCTTATATGTTGTTAATTATCACTTGTTCTTGTGTTCCATTAGATTTCTGAGGGCAGGTACATATTTCTCTACGGAGGAGAGGACATAGATTGGATCAGAAAGTTCACAGCTACTGCACGTTCTGTGGCAAAAGATGCTGACATCAGTCTTCAGACGGTTTACATAGGGAAGAAAAATCCCAAGGAACGTGTCAGGAAAGCTATATCTACTATAGAGACTGAAAATCTCGGCTACACATTAAATCTGAACACAATTTGGTACTTCTGGGTAAGGCTAGAAAGCATGTTCTTCTCCAAGCAAGAGCTAGACAGTACCATTGATACTGATCCGATGATGGCAGAGGTTGCTGCAATACTTTATATGGGTGGAAGTGGAAATGGTTTCGCTATACTTGGCCATGGCATGACGGCTGAGATGGTAAGAGCCAATGGTGGTTCATTCCTGACCTGCTTGTCGGACTACGACATTTGGAAAGATCAAGTTCAGGAGAAGGGTTTCATCCGGGCATTGATTGAGCACCTCCGTGGAATCCCAGTTCCGCCGCACTGCTGCAAGTTCGAGGTCCGTGGCACCTCCAGAGGCATGCCGGATAAGCTCAAATGTGCTGAGTGCGACCGTTCCATGGAGAGGATGACTGTGTACACGTGCTGTGACGACTGATGAGAAGAAGAATTCGCCACTACCCACGCTATATAAGTATGAATAAGATCTGTAAAGGATTCGTTAGGCCATATTCTATGAATTGCAGGCCTGACGTTGACGCTTGCTGTGTGTGATTAGTGGCAGGTTTTTGAGTAAGAGCCGAAAGAAAGTGAAGGGAATTGCGAGTATTCTACCATACTATGTGTGAAAATTTTCCTATTTGATGTCTTATTTCATCGTAATAAACCGAGTGAACATCTAAAATCTTTTTTCTTTTAAATTATTCTTACCCCAGTTTACCAATACCTCTGGGTATTTAGATTACTTTCTTTAGGAATTTAATCTAAAAATTATACTGGTCAATTTAACTCTTCTTCAATCTCTCAACTCTCAAACAACTCTTTTATTAGAACACTACCTCCTCTTCTAATATTCTTATTCTTCAACAACTCTTTTTTAAAAACACGACATTCTTCTTCTTTTGCTGTCTTTTGCTCGATTCTTCTTTTCTTCAAATATTCTTCTTCTTCTGCCGTCTTTTGCTCGATTCTTCTTCTCTTCAAATATTCTTCTTCTTGTTTCTAAAAACACTACCACCTTTTCAAATATTCTTCTTCTTCTTCTTTCCTTCTTACTTTTCTGTAGTTTTCGTTTGCTCGATTCTTCTCTCTTCAATTCAATTCAATTCCTGGGTCTTTTTTGTTTGGTCGATTCTTCTTACTCGTCCAAATTGAAGCTTTGTTGAGCGGAGGCGATTTTTTATAAACAACAAGTTTTGGTTTTCTATGGTCTATGATTTTGAGGTTTCTGGAATTTTGATTTGCTACAAATCTGAAGCTTGAAGCATCCATCAAGATTTGCGGTACTTTTTCTAGTTAAACTATTCATAACACTTTGTTTTTCTTAATACTGATTGATGGGATTTTGTTGATTTTTCTTAATGCTTTTTGGAAGTATACGATGAGATGTATTTACTGTTTCAGCCCATGAATCGTGTATTCTCTTGTTTGTCTTTCTGGAAGTAGAAGTGACCTTAATATATAGTAAATTGTTCACTTTGTTTAGATTGACGTTGCTTGTGGTTATATTGGTTTTGGATTGACTATGTTATGGACATGGGTTTTTTCTCGAATTTTGGTTTTTCAACTTTTCACTGTAAGAAACTGAATTTAGTGATAATGATGAGTTTGGGGTTCAATATTTGGTAGAGAAATGAGTTAGAAAAAAGCTATTTAGAAGTTCGTTTCTTTACTAACTAAGGATCATTTTTATTTTTCTCGCAGACACCATTGGTACTGAAAAAGCGAGAAACAGAGGGAGTAGTAGTCGCTGGATGAATCAGGCAAAAATTTGGGACGAGATTTGAAGACACAAGCTTCTTCAATACGAGAGAGGATGCCTTGGCTTTTTCGATTTTGTTTGTAATCTAACATTTAATAATAATTTTAATTTTCATTTAGGGATATAATTGAAAAATAAGTTAAAATTAAATTACATTCTATAAAATACTGTTGCATACCAAACATCGTAATAAAAATCCATTCAACTTTTCTATTAGAATTCTTATAAGTATCCAAATATGTAAATATCTTTATTTTCCGTGGATTTATTTTCCAAGAAATCACATTTCAAATTCACTTTATTTTCCCTCCAACTAAACGGGCCTTATGGTTTTATGAATAGGTGATTATCGTATAGTCATTTATGCTTTAGGTTTATTTCTTCCTCGTCTGCCTTTGTTTCTCACCGTCACTACACACCACTTTTTCTCTGGACTCTAATTCTCTCTCATTAGTCACTGTTGCAGACAACACCCCTTCGCCAAGTCAGTCCCCAATCACCACCCAGCCCACCGACCACCCCTTCCTCCTCCAGTAGCAATAGCTGCCCCTGCCTCTTCTCTTAATTAGCACCAACGTATTATTTTCGTATTTCATCATTGACTATGTTTAAGTTTAACATTTTATCTACTTTAATTCCTTCATTTTATTATCAAGTAAGTTGTCATACATGTATCCTTAGTTTCCTTATAAGGCAATATATTCATTCAATTTCTCAAAAAAAAAGAAAAAATGCCATACATATATAACATGCCCTTTTTGTTGCTGTCGGGGGTAAAAGTAACTAACACCATCACTCACCACTCACTGACCTCCTTACTGACTTTAAATTGGAAAATATTATTAATATGTCTAAAGATTCTAGAAGGATGTAGTTTTGTACAAATTATGATTTGTCGCAGTCACTATAAACTTTCTTGCTTACATTTATTGGGCCTTTATCTAACTTAATTACTTTCACTTCTAATATAATTATAGTTTTATTCAAGGCATTACAGAGCCGACTCACCTAATCTTTGATATTATCCTTGTTCTTACTACCCGTGAAAGTAAATTACACCTAATTACATGACTGACTCGTGTTAACTTCAACGGAAGATTTCTCTCAAAAACTTTTAATGAAAGAGACAACAATCAAATAACTTTAAGTGACTAAAATAATAAAGAATGAAAATAAATATACTTGAGATAAAAAGGAACAACTTCTCAATGAATTCAGCTCCTTCAAACACAGATTTAAAAGTTTTTCACCAAGTATACTATCACTGTCAACTGCTGAAATTTTTGCGCATTACTTCCAGCCGTAAATCATCAAGGTTAGCCACTTAATCAAAACTTCATCAAAACAAAACGACGGCACAAGGACAACGCATACACCAAAAAATAGATCAGTTGCTAAGTCCAAGAAAAACACCCTTAATTAACTTTGGAGAGTAAAGTAAAAAAATTGTTCAGCTGATTCACACAATGAACGACAGAAATATCACAGCTGTAGACCACCAAATAAGTCGACCACTAAATAAAAAGATAGCTACTCAAAAGAACGTTAACTTCAACAAACATAGGAGAGATCACGGTAGAAGATTCATTCAAATGTGTAGTAAGATAAATCACTAAGGAGTCTTCACAAGATGGAGTTGTATCATCATACAATCTCTGATCAAATACAATCTCTTATCGAATATTATTCAGGATATTCTATCCCATAATCAACATTATTTTGAAAGTTTAATTATGGAATAATGTCAAAAGTAAATAATAAGATATATAACAAATATCTTATCAAAGCCAGAGCTGCAAATTATTGTTGTCCTAACATTATCCAATATTTACTCATCTTCCAGTCAATTTGCAAAAGTCATGGGTAATCAAGGGATTTTTTGCTTCTATTCCACAAATTTAATATCTTTGAAAAAATGTGAACTAGGAGTAATGTTACTGCCTATACCATTAATTGTTGTGTTAATTCCTAGTCATTGAAGCAGAAAATGTGTCCACGATACTTGATGTTAAACTTCAAAAGTTCAACCACTAGCTGAAATTTGGGATTTTGTAAGCATGTAAAGAGCACAAGCTTCTACACTGTTATTTGAATTAGTATGGAAATTTAATGACTAGTTATTTTTAGATTGAAATGTGTATCTATGGAATCAAGTTAGTGAATGCAATGTAATGGAGTGTTCTCCATTACTGTTTGCCACTTTGTAACGTCATTAAGAATTTATCTAGTTTAATTCCTTAACATTAGCGAATATACCAAGTTTTTCTATTAAAAATTTATCCTCTTCATCAACTATTTGTAAAGAGATCATGTCTCTCACTTGGGCTTCATTTTGATTCTTTTTCAATTTAAGATGGATAAGCATATTCTTTTAGTAGACAGTTGTAATCTAGTACTAGAGATAGATGTGGAAACTTATAACCCCGTACCAAATGAAGATAGAAGTTCAACTCGAAGTCAATTGAAAAATGAAGTATATAATCACTTCAATAAGACTAGATCGGTGGATGGAGTATAAAAGTTCGAAAGTAAATATTGTCAGAAGATGTTAGCCAGGAGTTCAAAAGGTGGAACCTCTCATTTAAAGAAACATATGGATTCGTGTAGTAGAATCAATATGGTACTAAGGGGTCAAACATTTTTTGCCCCTAACCTTATGAGAGTGAAGAATGAAATGACTATAGCATCTTATGACAACAACAAATCAAGGTTTTTATTAGCTTTAATGATAATTAGTGATGAAGATCCATTATGTATGGTTAATACCAAAGGGTTTAGTATATTTTACAACTCACTACAATGGATCTTCACGGTTCCAAGTCAAAATACATTAAAGAAAGATATTACAAAGATATATGAGAATAAGAAGAAAGAGATTTTAAGAGCATTGTGTTAATGAAGGATGAATTGCTATTACAACAGACATATGGACAACTAATAACTAAAGGAAGGTTTATATGGCGATAACGACATATAAGTTGACAACGATTGGACTTTACGTAGTAAACTTTTAAGGTAATTTATATTCTTTAATATTGTTGTCATTTACTTTTTCATTATGTTATGATTGATGTTGGTAATATTTGTATGACACCCACATACCCCCCGGGAGGATATGCGGACTCATAAACAGAACAAACAAACAAAAAGCATTCTCAAACTTCTATAAAACCAAATAAGGAAATCATACATTATATTACATTGAACTGAATACAAACTTGTTCCAAACTGAAATTAGCCTGAAAATAGTTATTACAAACTAACAACAATTCAAAGTGATACAATTTAGAAATAAATCAAAATAAAATCAAAATTACATTTTTATCGAAACAAGACTCAGACTCCATTGGCCATTATAGTTGACTCGTCCCATTGTTTATAATCCTCACTCTGAACCTACACAGGGCAAATCTACCATGCTAAGCATATAACTTAGTGAATAATAACTAATCTAAATATAAAGTGATAACTCATCATACTGAATCATGTAATAGCATAAGCATGCATTAACAGATTGTTTAAACAATAAATCAGACATAAGGCATTTCAGAATAGATTTTATAGTTAACAAAGCTAAATATCCAAAGAGGGTATAAACCCTTCAGAATCAGAACACAATTTTGTTTTGTCATAAACAACATATATCAAAATACAAAATCAAATGAATGCTAATCCATTTGCAGAAGCGGGTAACGGAAATTATATAGAAGAGATCAAAGTCTTGACATCAAGGTGTCCAAAAGAGACTGAAGTCTCAACACTGAAGTGTCAATAACAGAAGACAACGAAGTGTCATTAATAGAAGACACCGAAGTGTCACAGAAGCAGCTGCAGACCTTTCTAGACATGCTTATTTACCCACAACTAGGATTCAACAATTTTAAAACCAAAACAAAGTCATTTCAAACATTTCATGTGCAAAGCAAGTAGTCAATCATATTCATATGCAAATAGCACTTCCAATAATATAAACATGCATCAAACATATCGGACAATCATTGTCTGGAATTTAGAACACAATCAACATAAACTAAATTCAACAAGCAAAATAAAGTAAGATGTAACCGTCTAAGATTACTCACAAAAGCTCCCTTATTGCTTATTGCCTTGAAGTCCTGGTAATATCTAGAAATGGTCGCTCTATGCGTTCCTTTATAATATTTAACACATATACAAATCACTATTATGCATGATTAAAAATTCATTTATGTATACTGAATATGTATGATATATGTTCATGACAAATTCTTAGTTATATGTTCTTACTAAACTTATGTAAACATCAATTGTACTTTAAAAGTTCCAAAATTCACACATTCAATTACTATTCCGGCTTTTGCTGGAAACAACTCATTCGGGTCAAATTTGAGTAATCAATAAGATCAAGAAAATGATGTATTTATGTGACAATCTCTTCTAGACAATTGTTCCTCTGTGTCTTAAGTTTCTAATGATACTAAGATAATACAATTTGGTTTATTATTCAATGAGTTATGCTCTAAATACCACAAACTGTATACATTTGAAATTTTGGCTAATGCATGATCATGCATTCAAGTTGTACACCTTATAACTATCAATTACAATGTCCAAAATTTACAAATTTTATACCAATGTAACGCTAAGAGAATAAGATACAATTTTGGTGAAGACACCTCAGTCTAATTCAGCCTAAATCAATACAGTTTATTCAATAATCATAAGACATGATTTCTGTCCCTGGTAGTGCTACAACATAAGCCAAGACTCAATTTTATGCCAATTTTGAAAGTCTTAGAGATAGAATTCAAATTCAAATTCTTTAAGAAAGTGTTATAAATATGTCTCAAGTTTAATCTGAATTAAGAATCAACTCATTTATATCTCTACAGATCAAGATATAATCATAATCCCGAAGCATGTTCAGTGAAAATTCTCCAGATCATGACATTCCAGCACATTTCTTCACTTTCATCCAATAAATCTCTTTCAAATCAATTCAGATGGCTCTAAATTTTTATGTAAAGAAAGAAAAATGTCTTATAAGTCTATTGGTTCAATTCTCAAATCATTTGGAGGTCGGATGATAAAGTTATGTCTAAAAGAATCAATACAGTTCGATTTTAGTGAAACTAGTCTTCTCTTCTCTCTCTAAAAATGCAAGTTTCTTCCTTCGTCACCGAAGCTGCAGACTTCTTCACTCTTCTTCCTGCTGATTTGTCCATCCTACTCCATTTCTAGCTTATATTTTCTACATTTCCACTCCCATTCCAACTCACCTTACTCTAAAACAACTCAAAATGCAAGATTAAATACCAATACCAAAACCAGGAAATTTTCACTACTATTCCTCATCTTTAACCTTTGTCACATTTTCTGCACTCTCTCTTTCCTTATTTTACAATTCCTACACTATTTCTAACTTATATTCTTTGCATTTCTACTCCCATTCTAGCCCATCTTACTTTTATACTACTTAAAACTCAGGATTCAACCTAAACACTAAAATTAAAAATCACCTACGGTTTTTTTTTCATGCATAATTACTATACAATATATCAACTCATCTTTCTAACCGACTACATAACTTACATAACTCATGCATGTGTTTATTTCCAACACTAACACATCATCAAAGCA
>JANSVA010000217.1:2627878-2637878 GCA_025504915.1 Erythroxylum reticulatum
ATTCTCTTAAAAGGTAGAACAACACTTCAACACTTCCTTCTCCAAACAAAACTCAAGCTTGAAGGTGACTCTGGTTGCAGTTTGATCTTACTCTGACTTATTATGGATAATCCCGATAGCTAAAATTCTTTAGGACTGCTTACTGATCTTAGCCAGATAATAACCATTCTCTTAAAAGGTAGAACAACACTTCAACACTTCCTTCTCCAAACAAAACTCAAGCTTGAAGGTGACTCTGGTTGGCACTCTCCAGTAGCAACTTCTGAACTAAATGGTTTTGCTCCAAGGAAAAGAAATATTGCAATCAACATTCACTCTTCATATGCTAAATGTATTCTCTGTAAATTGTCACTCTAATAAACAATGTTTGTTTCTCACAAGTGTTTTGTAAAGGTTTTGGTTCGAATAGTGACTTTGAGATTATGCTAACTCTCCATAAATGGAATTTTCAATTTCAAAGTTTGTTTCTTTCCACTCCAAGAATTTTCTCAGCACACTCTCTCTACACAATTCCAAAGCTACTCAAGATGAACAACATAAAAATTAAAAACAAGGTTTTTTTCATACACAGATAAAGAAGAAGATTTTTTCATATATTTATGCAACTGTTACGTTCATTGAAAGTGATCTAGAGCTTTTCATATTTGTTCTCACACACCTTTTGTTCCATTTTTACATAAATGGCTGAAAATGAAAAACAAAGATAGCTAAAGTGCAAGATTGTGACATGTATCTTACCCTTATTGGTTGATCAAGGACAAAACAACACTGCTATCTGCAAAATTAACAATCTCTGACAATGTATCACCTAATAATTTAAAGGCTGCAGAAAGTAGAGAGACAAAAACTGATGCTGCAGAAACCAAAAGTTGATGTGCAGTTTTAAGCTAACTTAATTCTCTTTAATGGCAATTAATGCTTTGACTTTGAATTCTTCTACTTCATTGACTTGCATGACTTCTTAATTTCATCAGGAATTATCAAACTTTGCTTCAGGTTTTTTTTCAATTGATTTAAACCAGCTTTATATTTGCTTCATACATTCTAGTTCCTCATCTTTCAGCCTCCCATTGCATGTTGCTTCATTCTTCCCACCTTTCTTGCATTGATCTTTATTCATTTGAATTCCATTCTTTGTATCCAATCAATTCTGAATTACTCCCAAAATCATCATCTCTAGCTTTCTTGTATACATAGGACTCTTGTTCTTCATTCTGCTTCTCTTCTTTACTTTAACTGATCTTGCAAATTCTTCCACAAATTTCAATATGGCAGGCTGCATGAAACAACACAATTCAACAACTCCTCCTTTGTTTTGTGGAGCCTGCACACTTATCAATTTCCTCAGGGCTTCGAATCTCTATCTTGGCAATGCTTTTGTAAATAAATCAGCAAGTTGAAAGTTTGATCTACAAAAAGCCATCTTGATTTCCTTTTCTTCTATCAATTTCCTGACATAATGATACTTCACTTTCATATGCTTGGTTCTCACATGATCAAATGGATTCTCAACCATTGAAATGGCAACACTAGAATCACAATAAATTGTCACATAATTTTTCTTTCAATTCATCTATATCCATCATAATTTTCTTCAACCATTGAGCTTGTTTGGCAACTATGTTTACTGCCATATATTCAACTTCAGCTGTTGATTGTGCTACACTCCTTTGCTTCTTTGAACACCAAGCAAAAATTCCAGACCCCAAACTACAGCAGTACCCACTCCTACTCCTGCACTCATTGCTTCCAGCATAACTTACATCACTAAACACATACAACTCTACCTTTTCTCCTTTTCCAAAACAAATTCCATGATCAGCAGTATGCTTCACATATCTCAATATTCTTTTAGCATATAAAGCATGTTGTATCAAAGGATTATGATTAAAACCAGCCATGATATTCACAGCACATGCAATGTCAGGCCTTGATGCACACAAATACATTAAAGATCCAATCATGCTTCTATAGTAAGTCACATCAAATTGCTCACCTAGTTTTGTAGCCTCCAACTTCAATTGATGCTCTATGGGAGTTGTCTTGCCACTGCTATCCTTTAAACTAAACTTTTCAATCAACTCCTCTGCATATTTCCTTTGATGAATGAATATCACATCTTTCCTTTGATCAATTTCCAAACCTAAGAAATAACTCATTTCTCCTAAGTCTGTCATTTGGAATTCAGACTTCATCAGCTCCTTGAAGTCCTCTACCAACTTGTCCTTAGTTCCAATTATAAGCAAATCATCTACATATAGTGAGCAAATCAGTTTCTCTCCATTATGACCTTTCACATACAATATGGCTTCACTTTGACTTCTCATGAACCTATTCTGCACTAAGTAACTATTGATTCTTGAATACCAGGCTCTTGGAGCTTGTTTCAATCCATATAGAGCCTTGACCAACTTGTAGACCTTCTGCTCCTGTCCCTTTTTCACATATCCTTCGGGTTGCTTCAGATATACTTCTTTATCCAACATTCCATTGAGAAATGCACTCTTCACATTCATTTGATGCACTTTCCATCCATTATTTGCTCATATTGCCAGCAATAGTCTCACCGTGTCAAGTCTTTCCACTGGTGCATAGGTTTCAGTGTAGTCCACTCCATATTCCTGCTTATACCCTCTTACAACCAATCTAGCTTTATACTTGTTGACAGATCCATCGGAATTTAGTTTTGCTTTATAAATCCACTTCGAGTCTACTACTTTAGTTTCTGGATTAGGTAGATCCACCAGCAACCAAGTTCCATTTTCCTCTATTGCTTTTTATCTCTTCATCCATTGGACCTTTCCATACTCCTTGTTTAATTGCCTGATTGTAAGTCTTTGGTTCAGCTCCTGCAGACATGGCATATTCGGATACCATTAGTGCATCATCTGGTTCTTCTTCCTCTGCATTATCATACCTGAAATCAAACAAAGAGTTAGTTTCATTATAAATTGAGGCCAAGTCCCTCTCCTTATGTGCATTGTTAGAGCTGGAAGCCTCCTGAATTTCTGAGCTTGATCCATCACTTTTTTGAACTAGGAGATGTCTCCCTTTGATTCCCTTCATCTTCATAATTATTGGAATCTCCAGCTGCTATCACTTCATCATGTGGTTCTTCTCTCATAACCTCATCGACCACTGGTTCATTCAATGATATTTCAATGTTAACTCCTCCTAACTTCTTCACTGTAGGTTCTCCCCACTTTCATCCTTCATTTTCATCAAATTTCACATCTCTAGACACAAACATCTTTTTGGTTTCAGGACTGTAAATGCTATACCTTTTAGATTTTGCACTATATTGCATTATCACTCCCTTCATTGCTTTCTCATCCAATTTTTTTTCTTTTTGCTTCAAGAATATGCATATAAGCAACACATCCAAACACTCTTAAATGATTCACCTTTTGTTTAACTCCAAACCAGACTTCAAAAGGTGTTTTCTCCTTCAAAACTATAATCTTCATTTTGTTTTGTAAGTAAATAGCAGTAAAGCATGCTTCAAGCCAAAAGCTTCTAGGCACCTTCATTCCAAACATCATTGCCTTTGCCATTTCTACTATTGTTCTATTTTTTGTTTCTGAAACTCCATTTTGCTGTGGTGAGTAAGCAACTGAAAATTGATGGAATATTCCTTCCCTTTCAAAGTAATCCTTCATCTCATTCGAAATATACTCTCCTCCTCTATCACTTCTCAAGCATCTCACCTTATTTCCACATTGACTTTCAGCTTCTGCCCTCCACACTTTAAACAACCCAAATACTTTATCTTTGCTCTTTATAAAGTAAATCCATGAATACCTTGATACATATCAATAAACTCAACATAATACCTACTTCCTCCAGCTGATAGTGTGTCCATAGGTCCACAAACATCAGTGTGCACCAATTGTAATCTCTCTATAGCTCTCCAATCACTTACTAGAAAAGGTAAAACATGGCCCTTTTGTACAAGCTCCACACACTGATTTCAACTTGCTGCTCAAATGTGGTATTCCATAAACCAACTCTTTTTTCTACATATCAATGACATAATCCAAGTTTGCATGTCCATACCTTCAGTGCCACAATTGAGTTAACTCTGTCAATGGAATAACAGCAAATGCTCTATCCACTTATGTCATTTTAATCTTAAAAACTCTGTTAATCATTGGAACTTTGTGCACCAGCTCACCTTGTTCATTAAAAATCCTGCACATTTCATCTTCAAAATGAACTTTGTATTTCTTTTCCAATAGCTGACCAACACCAATCAAATTCTGATCAAGTTGAGGGATGTAATACACTTCCTCAAGAATTGTATTTCCATCTTTTGTAGCTAATTCCACAGCACTCTTCCACAATACTGGACTAATCTGACCATTTCCAATCTTCACCACTGTGTTTATACTTGTATCTTTCTTCACAAAGGCTTCTCTTCTTTTTGTCATGTGAATTGAGCATCCACTGTCCACCAGCCATTCACCCTCTTTCTCATCTTTTTCTTTAGCTATACAAATTTCAACATCAGAGTCATCTTTCCTGCCTTTGTGATAAGTTTCCACCATAAACACACTTTCCTCTGTCACTAGTTTTTCTACTGGTTTGCTGGTCTGTGATGATCTAGGTTGATTATTTGGGATGTTGTGTAGGTTAGCTTGGAAGTTTGGATTGGTTTCAGATTGTTAGTGGGATGACGGATTATTAACAAGATATGTATTTTGTGGTTGTTGGCTTGATGTTTGTGTGTGTATCGGTTGGTATAGCATTTGGTGTGTATGAGTTAGTTGAGATACATATGGCTATGTTGTTTGAGGTTGAGGTGAGTAAGTTTGAGACAACAAAGGCTGAGAAGTAAAATGTGGTGGATATGATGCTTTTTCAGAATTTGCAACATAATGTGCTTGATAAATTTGTGATCCAGGAACATTTTGGTAGGACTGAGTTTGAATTAGCATTTGGATTGATGAAGAGTTTTGTTTTTGTAAAGGATGGATTAGTGGTGGCTTGCCAAAAATAGGGCTTTGAGAATTTTGTTGCTCTTTCATCCATTTCTCATAACACACCCTCTTAGAATGTCCTCTTTTTCTACAATGTATGCAGTCCACATTCTCATTCCAAAAGCATTCTTCAGCAGCATGGTTGTTCTTCCCACAAAACTTGCAATTTGGAAACATCCCCCATCTTGAAGTTCTAGTTCCACTTTGCATTCGGTTGGAGTTGTTTCCAGCATATTGGTTGGTAGCTTGGTAGGATGGTTCAAATAGGGTAATTGATGAGGGAATGGTGTTTGTGGATACATTGAAGGTATCTGATATTGCATTTGGTTTTGGTAAGTCTGGTTTTAAGGAAATGAGGATATCTAATAAGGATTTTGAGTGCTTTGTGGTTGGTTCTATGAATGTGGAGGCATTTGAGGTTGAACAACATTTGATTCAAGGTGGTTATGAGTCAGATTTTGAGTTTGGGTGAGAATTGGTGGGTTTTCTGGCACTTTAAAACGTTTAGTCTTCAAAGCATATTCCTCTCCTTCCCTTCGAATCTTATATCTCTCCTCATGCATCTCCAACACATTAAAAACTTGCTCCAATGTCACAGAATCTGGATCATTACTAAATTGTCATTCTACAGGTGCTATGCTTGCTTCAAATCTTAAGGACAATCTGCTCAGAAACTTGTCAACCAATCTATCAGTTTTAGTATTTTCTCCAAACTCCTTCAACTGTTGAACTAAATTCATGAATATGGTTTTTGCAGCTCCCACATTCTCTTCATCCTTCATCAAGAAGCTCTCAAAGTTTCTCATTACAACTTGTTTCTTCAACCTCAAAGGCTGAGCTAAGCCTATATACTCTAGCTTTAATGTTTCCCACAATTCTTTAACACTTTTGCAACTAGCATATCTTAGCAAAATTGTCTCACTAACTACCGACCTCAGAAAAACAAGGGCTTTGAAGTCCTTGTCTTTGTCCTGCCTAAGTCTTGTTAATTGTTGATCTGTTAGTTCTGTTGTTCCGTCAACATCTGTAACTCCTTCATTCACCACATCCCAGCACTCACACATTCTAAGACAGTCCTCAACTCTAAGAGCCCAAGCTCTGTAATTTTCACAAGTTAAGACTGATATGTTAGCTTACACACTTTACAGAACTCAAGCTTGAAGGTGACTCTGGTTGGCACTCTCCAGTAGCAACTTCTAAACTAAATAGTTTTGCTCCAAGGAAGAGAAATATTGTAGAAGATCAACATTCACTCTTCATATGCTAAATGTATTCTCAGTAAATTGCCAGTCTAATAAACAATGTTTGTTTCTCACAAGTGTTTTATAAAGGTTTTGGTTCGAATAGTGACTACGAGATTATGTTAACTCTTCATAAATAGAATTTTCAATTTCAAAGTTTGTTTCTTTCCACTCCAAGAATTTTCTCAGCATACTCTCTACACAATTCCAAAGCTACTCAAGATGAACAATAGAAAAATTAAAAACAAGGCTTTTTTTCATACATAAATAAAGAAAAAAAATTTTCATGTATTTATGCAACTGTTACATTCATTGAAAGTGATCTGGAGCTTTTCATGTTTGCTCTTACATACCTTTTGTGCCATTTTTACATCAACGGATGAAAATGAAAAACAAAGATAGCTAAAGTGCAAGATTGTGACATGTATCTCACCCTCATTGGTTGATCAACGACAAAACAACACTGTTATTTGTAAAATTAACAAACTCTGACAATGTATCACCTAATAATTTAAAGACTGCAGAAAGTAAAAAGATAAACACTGACGTTACAGAAACCAAAAGTTGATGTGCGGTTTTGAGCTAACTTAATTCCCTTTAATGGCAATTGATGCTTTGACTTTGAATTCTTCTATTTCATTGACTTGCATGACTTCTTCATAATTTGATCAGCAATTATCAAACTATGCTTCAAGTTTTTTTTCAACTGATTTAAACCAGCTCTATATTTGCTTCATACATTCTGGTTCCTCATCTTTCAGCTTCCTATTGCATGTTGCTTCATTCTTCCCACCTTTCTTGCATTGATCTTTAATCATTTGAATTATGTTCTTTGGATCCAAGCAATTCTGAATTACTCCCAAAATCATCATCTCTAGCTTTCTTTTATACATTGGACTCTTGTTCTTCATTCTGCTTCTCTTCTTTACTGTCTTACAAATTCTTCCACAAATTTCAATATGGCAAACTGCATGAAACAACACAATTCAGCACATTCCACATTCTGTTTGACAACAATAAGTTAATCTGATGTCATGAGAGAAATGTATGTCCTCTTGTTTGTGACGGACCTCGACATACCGCAAGAAGAGCTTGCCATTTTGGAGCAGCTATATAACGAGTCGCAAAGTCAATTGACAAAGGATCACCTCTATAAGATTGTCTTGTTCCCAATTGTAGACCCTAATATCCTCCACACACTAGCGGGCAGGAAGCAGTTTGAGGATTTGCAGATGGACATGAAATGGTTAAGAGTTTATGACCCTTCACTGGTAATAATGTGCATAAAAGACACAGAATTGTTCAACTTCTGGATGGATGGCATATGCAACGGAAAATTAAGAAAATATATGCAATCATCTATTATGTTTTATTAAAACTTTTAACTCTCAGTTTTTCATGCACGTTATCTCTTCACACACAAAAAACCCCTCCTTTTGTATATCTATACAATAACGACACCAAAGACTTTCTTATCTCATGCCTTCCTCTTCTTCTTCATTTTTTATGCATCATACATCATTAAACCAACGTAAACTTTCATTGTATGGTTACAACATTTCGTTAATAACCATTTGATGCCTATTTTTTAAATAATAAATTATTATTATTATTTATAAAATGAAATAAATAAAACTCTTTTATTTTATTCATTTATTTTATACAAGAGAATTTTCAATATTAATTATATTTTCTGTGCTAGCAAAAAATATAATAATATGCCATATAGATTATTTAATAAATTATCTCATAATAAATTAAATAATCATAAACGGAAAATATTACACTCGTAAGTGTATGACCACATAGGTTCATCACTAAGCTGGTAGTAATTAATCTAATTAATTACTAATCAAGGTTGACATTTAACAACACTCCTCAACAACTGGATAGTGTGAAGTAACAACCTTACAAAGACAAAACCTAGTTAAGGATAATGTATTATTACCTTCCATCATTACAATTCCAGATTGTCTTAAGGTATGGTTTAATTGTCAAACCTATTAGATAATCAACTATGTTAGATGTCGATCATTAATGATTGATGAATGACTTAGAAAACTCCTTTCCCTCACTCATTCAATCGCTCTGGCTAAGATCTTGAAACAACATTAAGATCAATGAAAACATAGAGCTTAAACTCATTACCTAGAGTCAATGGATCGCATCTTAACTCACCATTAATCAGATAACTACTTAATTATATCCAATGATCATTCAACTAGTATTCTTACACACTAGGTATCTGACATCAAACCTATTGATTATTATTGATCTCAGGTCAAAGGAAAATATACATTTAAATCCTTCTGAGAATATCCTACTTGACGGTTCAAAGGTAATATTAACCATTGAGAATTCTCAGTTTAGCCAGTTCAATGATCATATCTTTATATGCATTATCTATTTATGTAACTTAGTAAATGAGATTTACTAATATCTATCTAATAAATACTATTACAAACATATTGATCTAACTAGATCATTAAAGTCCTTATTTAATGATCTTATGATCGAGAACATTTTTAGATTAAATCATAAAGACTTGACTCTCATTATTATAATTTTCATTATGATGGCAAGTATATAAATTTAATCAAGAACTTATCATAATATAATAAATATAATATGATAATAAAATCGTTTGCAATTTTATTAATCAAAATTAATAATCACAAAATTAAAATGTTCAATTTATTATATAACGATTGAGTTATGGTCATAATTCCAACACTTCTGAAAGCAACATCTTTAGTGTGCTAGATATGTTGGGCACAGTGGGTATATTTTATGAAAAGGAAAAATAAAATGAGCAAAATGGACACAGAATATTTAACGTGGTTCACTCTTAACTTTGGGCTATGTCCACGGGTAAAACTCAGAATATTTTTTCCACTATTACAAACAGTAGATAGTGGCTCACAAGGTATTTCCTATCCTAAAAAATACTAACATCACTATTTTGTCACTCACCAACCCTTTAGGAATATATTTCCTAACTTCAGAGAAAATCAATTTGATTTGCTATGATTTTCTCTCTATTTTTCTGTGTTTCTTTCTGAAGTAGGGAGTGCCTTATATATGCACTCCACCATGTAAGACAGCTGCAAGTTGCTTATTTTTAATAATTGCAATTACGGCGCCGATTTCGGTGCCGCAATGTTGGAATGATGGAGTCCCTCCATGTGAGAGGGACCCATCTCCAACAAATCTCCCCCTCCCGATTACATGGAGGGCTCTATCAAGCCTGCTACTAATCGATAATACTTGAACTTGCCTTTTGGTTGAATCTTGGTTAACATGTCTGATCTATTTTAATCAGTATAGATCTTTTCTAACTATAATTGTTTCGTCTCCATCTCATCTCTGATCCAGTGATATCTCACATCAAAGTGTTTTGATCGTGAGTGAAAAGAGGCATCCTTACTAAGGTGAATAATGCTCTGACTGTCACAAAATAGTTGATACTAAGTTCATTAAAGAACTTCTTCATCCATAGCAACTCCTTACAGGCTTTCGTTGCTGCAATAAACTCCGCTTCAGTTATAGAAAGTGCAACACACTTCTATAACTTTGACTGTCATGCCACAGCTTCCCCTGCAAAAGTAATCAAGTAACCTGATGTAAACTTTCTCGAGTTAACATCTCTAGCCATATCTGCATCTGTGTAACTAGCTAACACAGGTTCTGTTCTTCCAAAACATATTCTAGTGATAGGTGATTAATTGATTATGAAATTATGAAATTATTCCATACAACTTAGCAATTATTGAAATGGAA
>JANSVA010000217.1:2662461-2673616 GCA_025504915.1 Erythroxylum reticulatum
ATGAAAACACAACTTTGATACAACTTATTGGACACAGCAGGTGTATTTTATGAAAATGAAAAATAAAATGAGCAAAATGGGCACAGAATATTTAACGTGATTCACCCTTAACTTTGGGCTACGTCCACGGACAAAACTCAGAATATTTCTTTCATTATTACAAACAGTAGGTATACAGAGATAAAACTAAAATAGTGGCTCACAAGGTGTTTCCCAACCTAAAAAAACACTAATATCACTATTTTGTCACTCACCAACCATTTAGGAATATATTTCCTAACTTCAGAGCATTTGATTTGCTATGATTTTCTCTCTATTTTTTGGTGTTTCTTTCTGAAGCAAGGAGTACCTTTTATAGGCACTCCACCGCGTAAGACAACTGTCTTGCAACTGCCTTTTTGCTTTTTTTCAACAACTGTGATTGCGGTACCGATTTTAGTATCGCAATGTTGGAATGATGGAGTCCCTCCATATGAGAGGGACCCATCTCCAACAAGATAGACAAGGAATTGTGGGTTGCAGAGAGCTGGAGGATTGACTTCATAGTAGACTCCAGACTCCATTGATCAACAGATTGCTGATTGGGTACATATATCTCTATATCTCTACATATTAACTCTGCAGGGATGCTTATATGTTGTTAATTATCACTTGTTCTTATGTTTCATTAGATTTCTTGGAAGATACATTTTTCTCTATGGAAGAGGGGACATACATTGGATTAGAAAGTTCACAACTACTGCACGTTCTGTGGGAAGAGATGCTAGCATCACTCTTCAGATGGTTTACGTAGGGAAGAAAAATCCCAAAGAACTTGCCAAGAAAGCCATATCTATTATAGAGGTTGAAAATCTCAGCTACACATTAAATCTAAACACAATTTGGTACTTCTGGGTAAGGCTAGAAAGTATGTTCTTCTCCAAGCAAGATTTAGTACTGTTGATACTGATCCATGATTAAACATTAGTTCATGGAGTTATGAACTAATCTATAATAAATAGTTTTTCCAATAATTTTAATTAAAAAATATAAATAAAAAGTGAGAATGACAAGTTTATATCTTAGCCTAAAAGTTAATCCTTTAAAACAAAAAATTTAAGGTGAAAAAGTTTAATTAATTGGTATTAAATTTTTATAAAATCATTTAGAGATTTAATAAAATTAAATAATTCAAAAAATGATTGAAAAAATATTTTTATCAGTCAAAGTTTGAATTTTAATTAAAAAAGAAGACTTGTTAAATGAGAATTATTCTATTTACTTTAATTTATAAAAATTGACTGATAAATTAATAATTTTTAATTTTTAATAATAAAAATTATAAAACTAAACAAAATTGTAAATTTAAAATTTTCATTAAAAATTAATCGATTTAAAATATTCATTAATTTTAATAATCGCCCTGATTTCAAAATATTAGGTAATGATTGTAATATTTTTTTGGGCGACAACTCATCAAGTGTATCTTTATTAAGGGGACATGATCCTTTGTTTCATTTTTTCTGTACAAATTCTATCTTATTTTATTTTAATTATTTATTATTGTGAGATTTATACAACTAAATAGTTGAGATAAAATAAAACAGAGTATGATGCAGAAAAAACGGGACAAAAGATCTGAGGGCTTGCCAAGTGGACATCTCTACCTAACCCAAAAAGAATTTGTGACGTGTGCATTAAAATATTTTATCCTTCGGACCAAAAGTAAAGATTGTTTGGTGTTTCAATCCTATTGCTCAATTTTTATATTTCTGACTTTTTAAAGCCATTGGAATGTAAAGCACTATGAAGTGACATAAAAGTGACAGATTTCACCAATCATATGTAAGATGCTTGCTTTTTCTTTATATAAACAAACAGGATAATATTTAATTTAGGCGTAAATTTTGAGGTTTTGAAAGAAAAGCTGAATTAGATAAAGAAAATAATTTAAATGAAAATAATTGGATCTGCAAAATTATTTTTACTATAAAATAAATAATAATAATTAAAAAGTTAAAAATTAAACGGTTCAATAATCAAATAGGGTTTTTTTTAATTGTTGGATTTATTATACTTAAAGAATTTTATAAATTTGTTTTTATTTTCAAATTTGAGTCATTTTATTGTTTAAAATAATTTTTATTTTGATTGTTATATAAAACAATATATGACATCTAGATATCGACCCTTAAAGAGAAAAACAAAACACTATAGGTAAAAAAAGTATAAGCCTGTGGAGCTTATGCATTATTTTTTATTGGTATATTAAGATATTTAAGAACTACTGAGACGTGGCATTTCGCAATGGAAGCAAGTCACTCTGAGAAAACATAGTTTATCGAGTAAGGGTTGTTAGGGATTAGTTTAATAGGTGAGATGAGTGATATCACGATTCACGTGATATATATTATATATATATATATATATATGTATGAACAAGAATAACGTTATACCATTATATATGGTATGTGCCGGTCTCCTTCAAGCTTTTGGACTTTGGAGGGTGATTTGTTTGTTCGTACACTACTTATAATTGTTTGATTTGATTAATGGTATTAGGCTCTTGTTGTCCATATTGCAATTATGACTAATAACGAGAGAGGTTTGCAATCAGGGGATTAATCAGATCTTCTGTACATTCTAATATGTTCCTACCTGCTTTACTAAAATAAGAGATCTGATTTTTCGTCTAATATTATGATATTTTATTTTATTCTATAAAATTTCAGTCATTCATTTATGCGGAATTTATGCAAGACTCACATAAATAAATAGCTGAGATTTATGAGACAGAATAAGATAGTATAAAATTAAACAGAGGATCTGAACTCAAATAAGAGATAGAATCCTCTGTCTAATATTATGGTGTCTTATTCTGTCTCATAAAATCTTAGCCATTTATTTATGCGGGACTCACGCAAAACTCATATAAATAAATGACTGAGATTTATGAAACAAAATAAGACACCATAAAATTGAACAGAGGACCCAAACTCCTAAAATAGCTATAGGATTAGTTCTTTCATTTGACATGTCAATAATAAGTTATTTCATTTAAAGTAAGAAATTAGATTAAACGAATAAATATTTTTAATAAAAGATTTTAAACATCTTTATCTATATTATATGTTTTAAATAATATTTTATTATTTTAGATTAAATAATAAAGTTTATATGATTATTTTTTATACAAATTTAAATAAAATTTAATTTAAAGTTGTAATAATCCGAACATATTTAATATAAAAAGATAACAATAAGCGGATCGTCAGCACACACGTATGTCATCGTATAGTTTTGTACGAGCGTCAGCATCTTTGCTTACTCATCAACGCAGAGTAGGGATTCAACTCTGTCCAGTATCACACAACACTTGCATAGTATCTCAATACAACCATGCAAACGAAAGAGAGCTGACGGCAGCCTGGACCTCCTTCGTAAGGAAAAAAACTTGCTCCTAACACTGCTCAAACTAAAGCAGACTACCTTTCACTAACGACAAACCATCATTCGCACTGTTGGGGAGATGGTAAAAAAAAAAGGCGGTGAGTTAACAGAAAGAAAAATGTTAGGAGCAAATAATTGTTAAAAGATAAATGATATTTTATACACAAATAATTGTTAGAAACTTTGTCCATATTGAACTTGGAATTCCTATAAAGAGGGGTACGTACTTAGCAACAAAGACACAACGACCTTAAGTGAACACACTCAGGATTTCCTCTCTTGTCCCAAATCTTCTTCTGTTTATTCCTCCTACCTTGGTTATTTGCAACTATGGCCGTCCCTAACAGCCTAATATCTCCTCAGATTGCTCAGATGGACAAAATTAAGGCAACCCATTTGGCTGATATCTCCAGAGAAGTTGACGTTGCACCGCTTCTGCTCATCATTGAGAACATCTTTGATCCCAAAGTGCAAGTACGTACTTTTTCAACTTCATGAGCTGATATTATTAATTATATATACCAGTGCGCGATCATTTTTCCTTTTGAAACTACAGGTGGACATCACACACGCTGCTGTACTGGCTGAACTGTCCTTCCTCATCGACCGGGTGTCTTGCGAGGTCAGTTTTATTCGATGTTAGCTGCTGATCAAATGTTGGGCTAGATTTCCTAAAACAGTATATTTCAATGAATGGATTTTCAGATCTCTTACAAGGCCTTAAGCAAGGCTGATTCTGAGATCACAGCTCTCACAATATTCAACATGATTGGAACCTATGACTGGGATGTGAAGCTTGTGTTGAGCTTGGCAGCTTTTGCTTTGAACTATGGAAGTTTTCTGCTCATCAACAGGATTCATTCAACTGATGAACTTGCTGAATCAATTGCAAAACTTAGAGGCTTGCCTAATTTGTCCGGTAATGAGACCCTAAGTAGGCTGATCACAGCCATGGTAAAATTGGCCAAGTGTGTTCTTGAGTTCCAGAGGCTACCACGGCTCTACATAAGTCCGAAATTTCAAGCATTTGCTAATGCTTTGGAGCAGATCAAATTTGCTGCCTACATGACGGTGAAGAGCATCGTGACTTGCTCTGTTTATATTAGTAGCATTACAAGTTCTGTAGCTAGTCAGAGTAACGTCCTCGGCCATGGATTTCAGTAAGCCATAGCTCTTGTTCTTTCACGCTTCTACTTTCATTTCATTATACCCTTTTTCATGGTTTCTGTACTCAGATTCATGGAAGCAGATCTATCAGGATGTGCTCAGCAACTGATCACAACTTATGAAACTCTGAACCAGCATTTGGTCGACTGCAACTCCCACATAGGTTTGTTATTGCATACTGTTTCATCAAAAACCTTGTTTAAGAAAGTATGATTGATTTGTGATGGTCTTATGGATGCAGTAACGAACAAGAATGAGGAGTTCTACCAACAGCTTGTAATGTACTTCGAGAAAACCACTCAATCGTATACCACCACCACCCTTCTCACCAACCTACTTTGTGCCAATGATACTGATCGCCGACCATTGGATCTGATCAAATGTTCTTCTGTTTCTACTGCTACTACGGTTTGTTCCAAATGATATGTATTCATTTCATAGATCACAGATCTCTACTGAATAGCCATTGATTCCTGTATATTACGCATTTCATTTACAGACTTCAATCAATGACCTAAAGTTAGTAAGAAAGAACGTGCTCATGTTCTTCTCAAGTGTGGAGATATCAAAAGTTGAGATCACAAACATCATTAGTGTTTACGAAAAGCACCAGGCTGCTTGCGAAATTGTGTGGATCCCAATCGTAGAACAGTGGACTGAAGCTGTTTTCAGTAAGTTTAACAGCCTCCGAGCTTTGATGCAATGGTACACAATCCGCAAACCGGAGTCGTTGCATACGGTGGTGGTTAATTTCGTGAAGAATAAGTGGCAGTTTGGAAGCAAACCTATGCTTGTTGTGCTTGATCATAAGGGGAAGTTGAGTTGTTCTGACGCATTCCATGCGGTCCAGATTTGGGGAGCCGATGCCTTCCCTTTCACTATTTCTAGACAGAAAGAACTTTGGAGGCAACAGACATGGAAGCTCGACATCCTCATCCAGAGCGTTCAGACCAGCCAATCAATCATATGGAATTGGGTAAGTTGAGTTTGAACTCTTATTTTTTTTCTTTCCTTTAAGGAGTTTGCCTGAAGGTACAATCTTCGACTCTTTTGCTGGTTAGATTACGAATCAGAAGTTAATTTTCCTATTTGGAGGCAACAACATTACCGAGCTGAAGGAAATCATACAATCAGCAGTAAGTACAAAGCATGAATTTATGGTCGTCTGCGTTAGTAACAGTTTCACAGAACAACAATTTAGAAGTACCATGAACGAAATAACTCAAAAGCAAGATGGCTACAGCTTAATTAGAGAGGAACAGTGGCAATTATTTAAGCTGAGGCTGGAGAGTATGCTCTTTTCCAAAATTCAAGTTGGTGATACTGCCGAAACAGACACATTTTTGTTTGGAATCCAAAAGCTTCTGAGCTATAGCAAAACCACAGAATGGGCTATGCTTTCCCAAGGATCAGAAATTAAGGTCTGTGGACTTGGATCTGTTGTAAAGCAAACGTTTCACGAATTTTCTCAATGGCAGGAACAAGCAACCCATGACTTTGCAGCAGCTTTCGTAAGTTACTATCAGGAACTCAGCAAGGTCAAACTTCCTCCATCTCACGTTGAATTCCCCCCTCGCGGACCTTACATCCCATCTCGGCTTCTGTGCCCTGAGTGTAATGCTGTCATGAAGATAAGCACTACTTTCTCTTGTGATCACCCCAAATATCATGTTACTTCTACCAGTATCACCAGCATGACTAGCACTAACACCTCCGGTACTGTTGTTTCTTCGTCGGCCGGTGCTGGTGTTGTTGGAGGCACAAATATTGGAGCTGCAGTCACTGGTATTACCACCTCCCTCGTTGATACCTCTACTGCTACGGCTACAATTACTGGAGCTACCGGCATTGGCAGTGCCACTTCTGATCGTACCTCGAGTGCTGCAGCTACCAATATTGGCCGTACTAATGCCGGAGTTGTTGATACCTCTAACACCGCCAATTAAAACATGGCAACTAAAGGTGGTTCTAATAATGCTGCTGCTGTTGAAACTTCCACCACTGAAGCATCCAAGGTTGCTGGAAAAACATATCCTTGAGTTATATATAGTAATCCTCTTGTTCGTAACGTGAGTGTGGATGTCTTTTTTTCGTTAGTTGTAACGGGGGCTTGAGTTTGCATATGATGTCATAAAATAAGACTCGAGTGTTGTTTTTGATAATCGTCACGTGTAAATTAGTACTACTTAGGTTTGAAATGAATAAGAATGGACCACGGTGAATCATAATTTATTTTTTTCGTGTGTATAAAAAACTTGGGTGGATGCTTCGTAGTTAAAATATGAGGTTATAAGGTTTTTTCTATCCATTTATTCTTATCTGTAAGTAAATTTAACCTATCATAATTAACCTTAATGGTAATAATTGAATTAGTGGGTTTTTTGAGCCTTATTAATGCAACATAATTAATCTTTTTAGTTTACATTTTTTAGAAAATTATATAAAATTTTCAAAAAAACTCTTTTTAGTTTTTAAACTCTTTGAAAAAGCCATTTTATTAGAATTTGATTAAAAAATAATAATGAGACATACATAATATGAATATTAGATGTGAACCAGTCAAATGTCACTAATATGATAACTCAATTGAGGTCGACTCGAACTAATCAAAATTTGATTTAAATTAATAATTCATTTTTTAGAAAAATTGTATAAAATTTTCGAAACATTCTTTTTAGTTTTTAGTTTTTAATTTTTCTAAAAAACTAATTGTATTAAACTTTGATTAAATAAAAAAAATTATTAGTTTAAATCAGATTTAATTGGTTTGATTTAAGTTTAAAAGTTAAATTTAATTATCATGTAAATAATATTTGATTAGTTCAAGTTTGATATTCATATTGTCTGTATTTCGTGTTATTTTTTAATCAAAGTCTAAAATAAGTGATCAGATCTTCTGTATCGATTATGGTGTTATTATTATATTCTATTAAATCTTATCCATACATTTATGTGAACTCTATATAAATATATGGATCAGATTTAATAAAATAAATTTAAAACAGAATAACTGAAATAGAGAATTTGATATAAGCTTAATATTACCCACATTTGTTACGGGAATCTTACGAGTAAGAATTGGGTAAGTAGTACAATAAATATATTTTATTTTATTTTTCAATTAATCATCAATAGTTGCTAGGTTAACATAAAAGTTTATAGTGCTCTGAATCAACATGTCACATCAGCATATGTAGACATATAATATCGCCGTCTTCTTTAATCTTACGCACGTTGGAGGGTGATTTGTTTGGCCTTACACTACTTTATGTTGTTCGATTTTATTAAGGTATTAGGTTATTCTTGTCCTCGTTACAATTATGACAAATAATAACGCGGTCGTGGGACAAGCCATTGTGCGACAAAAACAGCGACTGGAGAAGCTTATTGGATGGAGTAATCTCCCGTGTAATTGGATCCCTTTTAATGTCGATGGTTCCTATAAAACATCTTTCTCCAGGGCTTATGTTGGTGGGGTGTTTCGACAGTACTGGATCATGGCCAGGTAGTTTTGTTCATAATATAAGTTTCTGGACAACTGTTTGTGCAGAACTTTGGTAGCTGTACACCGGTCTTCGTCTTGCATGAGACAGTTAGCAGTGGACTTGTTGGTAGTGGTCAACATTTTTTCATCCTCAGATCATCGTCAAGTTCCATATAACTCTTTGATTTTGAGTGTTCGGAATTTACTGACCAGAGATTGGATTATGAAATCACGAAATGTTTTCAGAGAAGGCAATAGATTAGCATATTGGCTCGCTAACTTTGCCATTTCTCTTCCGCTTGAAATCTATTATTTTCAAAATTCACCTGTAGGTTGTCTATCTATCCTTATTGAGAATGTTATTGAGATCTCCTTTCCTCGTTTAGCATTTTAATGTATCTTTTACTTATCCTTTTGATAAAAAAAATAATGAGAAATGTTTGAAGTTATAATGGCTTGCTATTGGGAGATTTAACATAAAGGAAATGAAATAGCTATAGTATTAATTCTTTAATTTAAGTAGAATGTAATTTAAATTCAAACGTATTGTAATATTTAAAATAAATTTTAATAATTTGAAATAGTTCAATTTAAATATTAAATTAATAATTCTATCAGTATTTCATTTAAAAATCTTAAGGCTATGTTTGATTGGGCAGTTATTAATATAATGGAAAGAAATACAATATTATTCTATCGTTTGAGATGATGGTTTATAATGAAATGAAATAGAATATAATAAAAGTGAAGAGTTTTACATTATATCTTATTTTATCTTAAATAGTAAAAATAAGTTACCTCCAATTTGAGGGTTCCTAACTAAGAATATTCCTTGTTTGGGTACAAGGTTAATAGGATTTAAAATTGTTTTAAAATTTTAATTATTCAAATTCAAAATTAAAGTAATTGTTTTTCTTAATATGATTAAGTATACTCATTAATTTAATTCCTAATTAATTTGGAAAATTAGTTTTTAAAATTAGAATGAATTAGTTTCAATTACATTGAAATTAATTTATTAAACTCCATAAAATTAAGAAAAGTGTTTTTTAAATAATTAAAAAAGGTATTTATTTATTATATTTATTTATTTAAATTTGATTGAAATAAATTAAATTTATTTATTTTATTTATTTTAGATAATTATTATTCAATTTATTTAAAAAATATTTCTTTATTTATGAATAATAATTTTTATTAATTAGAAAAGTTAATTTCCTGGTTAAATTTGAAAAAGTGTTTTCATTCATTAATTAAGAAAATTGAGCTTTCTTAATATTTTAAAAATAGTGTTCTAAGTTATTAAAGAAAGATTTTCTTGTTAATTACGAAATTAATCTTTAAATATGGGAATTTCTTAACTAAATTTAAAAGTTTTTTATTTAAATTTGAAAATAGTTTTCTTTAAATATTAGAAAATAGTTTTCTAATTAAGAAAAAAGTGTAATTATTAGAAATATTTTTCTAATTGGATTAAAATTTCTTGCTTGTTGAATTTTGAAAAGGCAGCTTTTATAAATAATAATAAGTAAAAAGTATAATTTATTGAAAATTATTTTCAATAAATTTTGTTAAAGGAGTCAAGATAATTAGAAATAGTTTCTAATTGCATTCAAAAAAAATTTCAAATAAAATTATATTTATATTTAGAATGGAAATTTAGTTTATTTAGGAATTATTGAGTTTAGTCTAATTTAAATTTTCAAAATTTTGAAAATATTATTTTAGATTGTGAAGATCAATAACTAGAATTAAATGAAACTTTATATTTTATGCTTATAATTTATTTATGAGTAAGTTGAATGTTTGAATTTATATTTGATATATTATGAATATTGACTTGTATATTTTACATTTAATTTTCTATTGAATGATACGAGCAAAATTAAATCCCCGTTGAAAATATTAAGTGCATGTTTTTAACATGATTCTTGCCTTTCATTATTATAAAAATAAATCAAGTTATTTTTATTGTCAGGCTTTGTTGAGCAAACTCAATACTGCTTTAACCTGAATATGTTTAGTTATAGGAGAATGAATTCTACTTAACTATATATGTGTGATTTAAATGAGCAAATTTATAATTACATTAATTTAGAAACAAGATTAGGAACAATATATAAGATATCTTTTGACAAGAGATATTACATAACGGATCTAAAAGTTATATGAAATATGATTAATAAAGTTGTTATCTATCTAATTTAACTTTTGTTGGTTTGTTAAGCAAAATCAAGATTAACAAAATTTGAATGAGATCCTGACTCACTAGCAAAATAGAGTAATATTTTCGACTAATAGTAAGGGCTATTGTTTCAAATATATTTCTAGCTCATGCTTACGGTTCAACATTTTTATAATATTCAATGAATGATAAAAATAAATTATTAAGTAAAAGCAGATGATATAAGTTTATACAAAGTAGTTTATATGCATTAGATCGAAAGAGAATTATGCTTAATATAAATGACAATAATAAAATGTTAAATTATTGAGGCTACTATTTTATGTCATATTGGTTAAATTAATATAACGATAAATATAAAATTATGTTTTTTAAATTAAATGTCTTAATAAAATAATGCTTGATTCATATAAATATTGAATGTTATTAATGACGAGGATCATATCTAGAGGTGGGTGTGTGGATTCTAATTGTACGAGAGTCTTTAAAGACATCCAAGCTTTTTATAATTGAAAGTGAAGCTGGAGTTCGTCTTTTCTTCTTCCTTTCTTTAGAACATAACAAGAAGTGTCCCTGCATTCGCGGGCATATCTGACTTTCCAGATTTGCATTGTCTAGGTAACGGTGAGTTTAGAAGAGACAAAAGACAAAAGAATTCAAAACTTCTCTCTTTCGGCTGTTGTCGGAAAAGTCGAATTCAACAGATTACGTAAACATGTGCAGATTGAAATGGGACTGACAATTCCCATGCTTTTTCAAGTTAAGCAAGAGTTTTATATTATAATTTATTATATTTTAAAAAATAAAAATAAAAATATCAAATTTGAGAGTTTGGGATAAAATATAAGATGATAAACAATTTTACACTCGTAATCTAAACAATATTTTAC
>JANSVA010000217.1:2673716-2686934 GCA_025504915.1 Erythroxylum reticulatum
AGATTACGTAAACATGTGCAGATTGAAATGGGACTGACAATTCCCATGCTTTTTCAAGTTAAGCAAGAGTTTTATAATATAATTTATTATATTTTAAAAAATAAAAATAAAAATATAAAATTTGAGAGTTTGGGATAAAATATAAGATGATAAACAATTTTACACTCGTAATCTAAACAATATTTTACTATATTACATATAAACCCTTCCATTTTTCTTAGCTATTACATTACATTCCATTCCTCTAATTAATCACAATTAACACCCGATAAGATTAAAAGAATATTATATCAAATTTTGAATTTCATTTCAGTATACAAAAAGTTTTTAATTTAAGTAGAATTAAAAAAAAGATATTCAGAATATTATTTTATTAATTTTATTGAAAGAATGTATAAAAATTAATATTTTAAAAAATTATATAATATTTTTAAAGACTAAACAAATAATTACCTTTCAAATATATAATTATAAATATATTTAACATAAAAGTTCAAAATTTATATTGAAAAAGAGGAAGACTCAATTAATTTTTTTAAATATAAATATTGAAATATCAATATTTATTTATTTCATCAATTATTTCAGTAAAATATTAATTGAGATAATTTGTTAGATTAATTTTTTAAAATTTTGAGTACTTAATTAAAATTTGATGATCCAGATGGTGATTCTCGCACTGACAGTAACAAAGTAACATTGCTAATGACCAGTCAGTACAACTACCAGCAAACACTATGCTTACAAGAAGAAGATACAGGGAAAGGCAACACTCTCAAGGTTCCAGGTTGTTGTGAACATGGCGTCGCCTCCGTGGCAATGCGTAGTCCTCCGACCACCATGAACCAGCCGCCGCCTCAGGCTTAAACACTCCTTTAGGACTCGCATGCAGTTGATTCTTTGGTTCCATTACACCTGAGAACTTTAACTAAGAGGTCAGAGAGAATAGAAATTTTTTTATTAAAAAAAAAGGGCAAGCAGCAAGTTCTCTTCTAATCTAACCTGAGTAATGACGCCTGGCAGCAAATGTTTGGCGATCACCAATCAAGAAGAGCAAGAACATCATCCGCAGCAGTGCACTTAACTTATTCTTCTTCTTCATTACTTAATCTTTCTTCTCCATAGTCCTCCCTCGTCCAATCTACCTGTGTTATGAAAGTAGACTTGCGGGTTCTTGTCTATATATGAACAGGATAAAGATTAGAGAAGGACCCACTTGTGAAAATTAAGAATGAATCTAATATGATCGAAGATGCAGCAGAAACCTTAAAGAAAGCCATGAGTATGTGTGCAATAACATGCTCAAGTTTCTTTTTGTTCTTTCGAAGAATCTAAAGTATATTTCTCCCAAAAGGAAAAAGAGGTGTCCCTGGTTATCATGAGGCCCACGAGCTTGAATTTGATTTTCCAAATGTAGCAATCCCATTTACATTACTGAAGAATGAAGACTGGAGATCAGTCAAAGTATCAATTTCCTTCCGTAATCCTTGATATAGTAGAGTTGGACTCAAGTTAGGATCAAACCAAAAAAGTCTGGATCCAATCAATAAACAGAACTTGACCCTGGCAGTATGAAATTTAGGTCCAGCTCGGCCCATCTTCCATTATTAAGTTACTAAACATAAATGATTAAATTCCCAACATAAGCGCTTTGTCTGTCCTGAACAACCATCCGTAGAACAAACCACAAGTCTGAGTCAAACCTAGCCAATAATATCATCTCTACTCCCATTTTGTTGGAGAAGCAACCAATATATGTCTTGTAATGAAACCCATTAAGGAAAGGAATGAACATTACCACACTCTCCTTAGCTTCTCCGAACTTCAATCCTCTCCTTGCGCTATATTATATATTCACCTTTGCCTCTCCTTTCTCTATCCTCCTTCCATTCTTCTGTACCCTTAGCAGTGCTTCTCTGTATTGCTTGGAGAATTACTGCTTCGTATTTGTTGAATCATTATAAATAAAAAATATAAAAAAGTCAAAACAAAATAGGGAGAAAGAGAAGTTTTAAGACCGTTAATATGGCACGTCAAGCCCTTGTAGTTGCTCTCATTTTCGTTGCCGTCATCGGCTCATTCGCCGCCGACACACCTTCAAAATCCCCATCGGGATCTCCCTCTCCAAAATCCACCGCTAACGCCACCGCTCCGGCCAAGTCTCCGAAAGGTTCTGCCGATGCCCCCGAGTCTTCCGCCGGTGCCCCCGAGTCTTCCGCCGATGCCCCCAAGTCTTCTGCCCATGCCCCCAAGTCTCCTGCCAAAGCCCCCAAGGCTTCAGCCCCTACCCCTGACACCGACAAAGCTCCGGCCAAGTCCCCCAAAGCTTCTAAAAACGAAAGCTCTCCGGCAGCGGCCCCATCTCCCGCCGATGCAGAATCTTCCCCCGCCGGAGCCCCAGAGGGGAATGTCTCATCTCCTCCTGCTCCAACAGCTGACGGAACTCCAGCGTCTGAGCCGGTTGCAGCCGACGGACCAGCTGTGGCTGACGGTCCTGCTCCTGTTCCGAAAGCCAAGAATGGGGCTGCCACCGTCACGGTCTCTCCTGCGGTGGGCCTGGCTGCGGTTGCTGGGTTTTTCTTCGTCTTCTTCTTCTAAGGATCTTGTCATTCCCATGCAAAGCCCTTCGATGAGCAGTCTTGCATGGCTTTGCGTGAGAGCACAATTGTTCTTTTAAGCTTTGTTCCACACATGAATTTAATTTTTGATTTGTTAATTTCATTTATAATACCAACACTTCATCATCACAGGACAGAACTACAGATTGCTGGGTCAAACAAACTATGATTTGACTCCAACCTCGTACTCGTAATGCCCGTTGACGAACTTTACATCATTACTATATTATTTAAATAATTTAGAGTTATTAATTAATAACTTGATTTTGAATAAAAATTAATATTATTTAATTAATTCTTCAGACTATCAACTAAAGTCAGATTGTTCTCGAGTTGGGATCGCAAAATAGTCTAGATTGGGTTTGAAGAAAATGCATAACCATTAAACAAGAAAAAATAGGACTCTGCAGAGAGGCCCACCAGACGTGGGCATTTGGTCTAGTGGTATGATTCTCGCTTAGGGTGCGAGAGGTCCCGAGTTCAATTCTCGGAATGCCCCTGATTCATTAATTTTTCCCGCTTTTTGGTCTGGAAGCAATCTGAAAGGGTCCTCGTCCTCTTACTATTTCAATAATTGCAGGAGGTAATCAGGATTTCAGTAATCACCCGTCTGCTGGATTCCAGCAGCAGATTATCACAAACAAACAAGAACATAACATATTATCCTACAGTGACAATCGAAAACAAACCTATTGTTAGGTTTGATTGGCTACTTTGTCTTTTTGCAAACATCAGAAAAAGAAAAGCAATCAATAGTCTGGTACCTACCGTGCAGTTTCTGCTTTCTTTTAGCGTTTGGTTCAGTAAATGCCTCCCATGTCTTGATTCTTGATAGCTAACAATTGAGTCTCCACTTGGCTCCTGGTCTAATGGGATTTTCCATTAACTTCTGTGATTTAATTTTGGTTCTGAACCTCTTTTGCTGTAAGAAGAAGCAGTAGGAGAAAAGGGTATGCTGGATTTGCGTTTAAGCTACCTTCTTCCCATACGCAGTGGATCATCAAGAAGCTACAATTCTCAGATTACCTCAACACGAAATCCACCATCTTCTTTAATCCATTCCTTCCACGTGTTTGATTATACCATACATCAACATCATTCCCCTGTCATAGGCAAAAGGTGAAATTGAAAAGTAAAAACACCTCATCTGCATTTATGGCCCTAGTCATCGATCAAAATTAAGTCTTCTCCACAAAAGCTCGCAACTTTTTAGTCCGGTACCGAGAGATGTGGAACAAGAACAGAAGTCCTACGAGGCATAGAAAAACAGGTAAAGCAAAGGTGTCTTCAAAATCGGCAAGGAAAACCAGAACCAAAACTAGAAAGCCAAAGTATGTATCTCTCAAACTTGAGCTAGCTTCTCCCAGCAAGAAACCAGAAACCCCACAACGAAATGCCACCAAAATGCCCCATAAACAGCAATTAACCCTATTCCCTCTACACCCAGAACATGCTGTACATGACAGAGACATGCAAGATGATCAAGCAGCCAATGAAGTTGCTTTTCTCTTCGAAACATCCGTTGAAGATACATCCATAACTCTCCAAGGCCTCTTGGGCAACATGGCCACAACGACAACTGCAACCTCGGACGAGGGCAGCGCACTGTCTCCGACTCTTTCACTATCGTACGTGTCTAGAGGAAACGAGGAGAGTGAGAACATGTCTGCTTCCAGCTTGCTTTTGAGCTCTGCTATGAGGAGTAAGGAAAGAGATGCAAGTACTGAGAGGTGGGTGAGTTACCGTGAAGTAGTGAAGAAAGAGCAAGAAGAAGAGAATAGTTGTTGTTGTGGTGAGTTTCATCGAGATCAGAAGGGAATAGTAGGTTTGAAGCTTGATTATGAACAGATCTTGAATGCTTGGTCTAATAAAGGGTCGCTTTATATTGAGGGAGCGTCACGGCAAACCGTTCCCGACATGCTTGATTGTTCCAGTGTAAAGATCTATCCTTTTTTTCACCATCTGATCTACTTCTACTTCAATTTTCTATCTTTAGATGGAAAGGGGAAAGGGCAGACGATGGAAGACTTTGACTTTCCATTAACGCCAATCTGAGTCATTATTTGCTTTTTAAAAGATCAGGAACATAAAAAGTTAAGAACTTGATCAAATTATTGTAGCCTGCAGTTTTCAAGCATCCATATGTACTGGTATTGCTAATGGTGAAAGGACCTTCTGCTAATCTTTTCGCTTCTTGTGAAGTTAGGGAGCAAATTTACCGTACAACAGACTAAAATCCTCAGTCTTGGCGCAAGAAACTATCTTTTCTGTCTTCTTTTATCTCTTTGGAGTCAGCTTTTGGGGGTCTTTAGAATAATTTAACCTATGGTCCGTGCACTTTTTGGCTTTTTGCCCTTTTGGGGACCTCCAGCACTTTGTAGCCTGCTAAAGTGCTGATCTTTCCAAGTAGCTATAGAATATCCTTTTCCCTTTAATTTGAGTGTTCCTGATCAAGTCCCCTATGGTGGCATGGTACTGAGATAGATCATGTAAAACTGGTTCGAATTTCATGAGATACAGAGTTAAAGCTTTAGAAAACTGTACTTAGCGAACTGCAAGATGAATTTGAGGGACTTGGAAATAGGATCATTGGGTTTCAGCTGAGACCATAATCCCAGCTGCAATGTGATGTTGGTAAAATTGATCATCTTTTGTTGAGCTGGAGCCGTGCTTGATGGAAATTGCCTCCTGTCAAGCATAAACTCTCCTTATATATGAGACGGGAGATGATTTAGATTCTACATGTTGGGTAGAGGTTTTAATGAAGATGCCAGGTAACATACACTGTTCTAATATTAAATGAAAGTTTGACCAAAGTTGTGATCTTTTTTGTTTTTGGCAGGTTTTGATTGAAGGAATGGGATACTATGGGAATCTGTGGAGAGTGCCAGAAATGGATAATATGAGAATAATGGAGAAAGTTGGGGCGGAGGAGGAATGGAGAGGTTTGGGGCTAAGAGAGGCAAGTGTGTTGAGATACAGGGAAAAGAGGCAAAGCAGACTCTTCTCCAAGCGAATTCGATATGAAGTTCGAAAGCGCAATGCCGAGAAACGCCCCCGAATGAAGGTATATCTGAAACTTGCAAGCAATTAGCATCAACCAACATGAGCTTTTGCTAACATTCATGCACAAATTTGGGATGACAGGGTAGATTTGTGAAGAGGAGTGGAGAAGAGTAGACAGATTTTGGAGATGGAAGTTGCTACAAAGAAACAGCATCATTTGTACTTGAAGAGTATCTTGGATTAGTTATAGTTTGCTTTCTGTTTTTTTTTTACTTTTGCAAGTGAACAAATTGTAACGGCAGTAGTGCAATACTGAGCTAAAGGCATCAGAAAGGCCTTTTAGACTCAGAAAATTGTAAAGAAGGTTGTTAAAATTTCAAGTTTGGAGTAGTGTGAAGTTAATCAAAGACAAACATGTTCCAATTGACCCAAATGTTGGAAATTCATTTTAGTGTTGATACTTATAAACATAAGCTCGCAGCCATTCTGATAAATCACTGAGTCTGATAATGCTTAAGGGTTCTTATCCTGAGTCTTCTACAATCTGACCACTAGGCTAGGCCTAAAGAATATGTCCTGGATCTCCATAGAATTTGCTAGTATAAGGAAATTCTAGTAAGTTAAACGTTTATAATATCATATTATAAGTAGCATTAAGGAGTAATTTAAAGGTCTTAAGAAATGTTAACCAACAATTTATATCTTTTATCAAAAGGGAACGAGTGACATTAGCTTTCTTGGAAATTGCAGAAAGCTGGTATATCTCTGTTATGAAATTATGTTTCTGAAACTTTGTGGTTGCAATTTCCAGAACAGCAGCTTACCTGAATACTTATCAGACAATTTTAGTAACTTGGCTTCTCATATTCCAAAACAACTTGTTTGATACAGATCAAAGAGACATTGAACATAAATTTCCTGAACTTCAAATCATTGTAACTTCTTGGAACATGACTGAAACTAAACAACCTGATCCTAGCCCCACTTGAAGGATAAAAAGTACGATAATGCCTTTAATGGGACCATGTCTGTATCTCGGTTTATATGCACCACCTGGGAGAACATGATCGTATATTATATACTAACCACTTGCATGTTTCATTTTTTAAATGAAAGCTTTGTCTGACACATGTCTCCCTTGATGCTCAAGCATTCTAAAGCAAAAATGCCAGCTCTAATACGCGAAAGCACGTCTAAACTTTTAACCTAACTCGTGATCACGGGAAACTGTGTCCGTGTGACGCTTGGATTGAAAGAAGGGTTAAAGAAAAAGGACCATCAATTCATATGACTCTACACAAAATTATGCACTTGAACTCACTAATCTAATGCAAGTGAAGACCATATTTTGGTGATTCTTCTGGTGGCTAGCAGAAACTGAAAATAGATTATTAAACACTTATGGTGCGAAGGGGTTGGCCTCTGGTCAAGCTATGCAATTTCCTCTCCTTGAGAGCTGGATCTTCTAACAAAAACACCTTGTCCTTGTCTCTAACTCCGACCATGTGTAGATATTCTGTGTCTTCTCTCTCTTTTCCTTTGAACAACAACCTCTGCTCTCTTGGCTCCAAACCGGTCACCAGTGCTAGGACCATCTTTAATTCACCTGGAATCATCAAGAAATATAACCTTATTCAATATATAGTTTGGATCTGTGCAGGTAAAAAGCAAAACTCCTTCACAATTCTGAATGACACATTGAAACTAAAAACTGGGGTTTGATTTATTAGAAAAGGTAGAGCTTACCAAAAGTGGAAGTTGCTTCAATGGAGATATCATGGCATTTAGAGAGAGTTGAGACTCTGACAGTGATCAGCTCCCCACCACCACTCTCCCCACTCTCTCTTTTCTGAACAAGCATCCCACCAGGCCTAAGCTCCCATTTGATCTCACTAATAATACTATTGCCCCCTCCATTGCATGACACTTTGTCACTTCCTCTGCTACTGAAACCAAACTTAAAGCTGCGTCCACAAAACTTCTTTGACCTCAACTTGATCATCTTATTGGCCTTTGCTTCGAGTAGACTCTCGCCTCTCAAAGAACTCAAAAGCAATGGGGAAGCTAGACAAGGTAGGTTTTAGGAGTTGGTTGATCATATATAATAGAGGAGGGCAAGCAAGCATGCACAAGTTGACGAAGAATGAGAACAAAAGAAATGAATGGGAATAGTAAAAAAGAAAAAAAGAGAGAGAGAGAGAGCATGAATTGACTATTAATTACGTGGTTTTCGTAATTATAATAACCGATTAGTGTATTTTTCTACTGTAAAAATTATTTTTAAAATTAATATTTAACTGTAAAATAAAAAATAATTCTTTAGTTGATATAATTTTTTTAACAATTAAAATTTAGTTTTTTAAAAAGTTTAAATTTGAAGCTTCTTAAAAATATATTTTTTAGGTAAATTTTTCAGATCAATTAATAAATACATTTTTTAGTCTTTTTTAGTCTTATATTTTACATATAATTTTTACAATATCTACAAACTCATCTTCACGTTTATTTTGAGAGTTATATAATATTATTTGACCTTTTTATACGTTTTAATATTTATTTTTGATATTAATTTTACTTATGTTATAATCCATATAAAAAATTTGGTTAAAAATATTCTCATTTATGTTTTATATAGTTTCAAATTATATAATATCTAATATATTGTGCTTTGTATATTGTTTAATATACTTTAAATAATATTTATATGCATAAATAATTTTTATTACAAAATAAAATATAGTTAAAATTAAAAATATTTTCTATTTTTATGTCACCAGACAGTCTACTGTATGAAGCTCTTTCAAAAAACTCTTTTTTAAATGACAGTCAAATAATCAATCTTAGAAAAGTTCTTCTAAGAAAAGATCTACATAAAAAAAAAACTCTATTGACAAAAGCTTTACTAATATAAGCTCAACCAAATAGAGGCTTAAAGTAATTAGTAAGATTATTTTTTTATGACCAGACGTATTTAAGTCGGTTTTTTAATTTTTAAAAATTTAATTGAATGTAACTAATCAAATGAAAATAATAGACATATGGGGTAAGATAAGATATGGGCATAATTTCTGATGCTAAATATAGAGTGGGGTAGGGCAGATGGGGGTTGGGTGAGGATTGACGGACCAAATTCAGTCGTGTGATCATGTGGTCGGTTTTCTTTTTGCTTTTTCGGCCATGATGGTCTTGTCTTCTTACAAACATGGAATGTTTTGATAATTTTAGTGATTTCTTTGATGATGATTGCACAATTCTACAAATTAGGTAATGTAGTTAGGCACTTTGGGACTATCAATTGTTTTTTTCTAAAATATTATATACTTGATGAAACATAAAGAAGAAGACTAAGCTTTTAGTTCAAGTAATTTGATTTAATATTGCCTTAATGTAGGATTCAGATTTTGTGGTAAGCAAAATTTCTATTGAATGTTGTTATTGTTTTGATACGGGAAATAATTAATTAAATTAAAGTAATTATAATTTTTAAAAATGAGAAATAAAAAATAAGTAAAGACTTGTTAAAATAAGATAACAACATAAGTACGAAATTTATGACAATAGGAAATTTTAAAAAAAAGGAAATTTTTTAAAATAAAAAATTCATATAAATAGACGTTCTATGTTATAAAGAACCAACATAAATGACAAAAATTAGAAAAATAAATTAAAAAAAGGACTAACTTACTCCACTATCAAGACCGACTCTAAACAAAGACAGAAAAGAACAATTGTCTAAGACCTACTCTTAATATATCCATATTTTATTTTATTTTTTATAATAACTTTCTTTTCACAGATATAAAGAATAAAAAGAATTTAAATATAAGTGGATTGTGCATTATTATGAGTTTGTCTTTCTTAAAAGTTACATTTTCTATAGTTTTCTTTATTTCAATGTTTTAAAAATTGAACCGGACATCGAACCGGCTGAAGGAAAGATTTAAGATTTAGAAGTTCAATCAGTAATGAACCGCTATAAAATGGTTATATAATAAATAAGTAAAAATAAAATATGTTATTGAAATAAAAAATACACCAATGTCTATTATTATATAATGAACTAATAGTAAATAAATATGAGTTTAATATAAAACTTAAAGTAACAGCAAAAATTAAAATTGTATTTCTGAAAGAGGTTGTCTCTCATTATTATCAAAAGCTTCAAATTTTCGAACGCTATTTAAAGATTCTTAAACTACATTTTCACCTAAAATATTTGCATCAAGTACTTCTTCTACTGCATTAAAATAATTACAATTTAGTAATGTATAAAATTATTCTCAATTGTAAACTTGTAATACAGTATAATTTTAACTTAAATATGATCAAAATAAGATATGAACTGACCATCAGTAGATGTTTTTAATTCATTTGTTGTGACAAATGCATTTTCTTCATAAATCATCTTTTCAAGTTCATTATAATCAAGATCAGACGATGATTCTTCTTCTTCAATCCAAAAATTAGTATGTTCAATATAATCAATATCAACTGGATCATATGTTCTCTTCTTACTAAGTGCTTTTAATACATAATAGAGAAATTATAAAATCAATAATAAAAATAAAATTATTGAAATAAAAACAAAATTATAAAATACTTTTTCTTTATTATCATATTATAAGTAACGTAAACAAGGTCATTAAGTCTTTGATGTTCAAAACGATTTCATTTCTTTGTATGAATACGTTCAAAACACTCCAATTACATTCACAACCTGATGCATAAGTTGTTTGACTGAGTGACCTAATAGCAAGTTTTCTCAATGTTAGAGCACTGTCACCGAATAATCTCCACCACTTATCTGTATTTTAAATTAATAGTTATGATAAAATATATAATATTAATAAGTAAATAATGAATTAAAAGTATAAAACTTACTTGGCTGTATTTTTTCATCGTAAGTTTTCTCTTTGCGGATGATCTAACAAAACTCTCTAAATCTTTACGATACAATTTAATTTTGTTTATCACTTATGATTGCTCTTGAATAGAGAAAATACCTTTGCATTCAATTACATCAAACAAACTACCCATAATATTAATTGTACGCACTTCTCCACTACATAAGCAATAAGGATTGAAAAAATAAGCTGTTAAGTGGATCCTTTAAGTTAGATGCTTATCTCATCGTTGATCAATAATATCTATATAAGGCTTGTACAATTTCTCCTTTCCTTTAAAAAGATTTATAATTGTTTTGTGAGCTCTACACATACCATCATATATATACCCCAAAGATGGCTTCTCATCTGAGTCAACAATCCTCAACAGCCTTATAAGTAAAGCCATAATCTTTACAATGATCAAGCAAGCATCCCGAAATTTATTATCTAGAATAATAACACAAACTTCTTTTCCTTTTTCACTATTTGATAATTTATGACTTCAAAAGTGTTTACTTGTTACTAAATTTTGAAGTAGTTGCTTATGTTCATAAATAAATGTCAAAGTAATAAATGTAGTTGCAAACTTGGTAGCAGTGGGGCACACGATTTCAACTCAAACTTATTGTTTTCTTGACCAAGACAAAAATGTGACATGATTATACACAAAAATTGTGATCTTAGATGTGCGTGAAACAAGACTAGAAATTTAGTTCATACCACTAATATCTTTTAAAATAAGATTTACACAATGAGTAACATATGAAGACCAATAAATATGCCCATACTTTGATTGTAATAAGTATCCAGCTGATACATAATTAGCTGTATTATTTGTAACAAAATGCACAACATTCTTTGGTTTAACCCACTCAACAATTTCAAAGAATAATTCAGATAAAGCATTAGCACTTTTTACCATGTCAGAAGTATCAGCAGACTTAATAAAAGTTTTTCCAATATTACAATAAACTAAGAAATTAATCAAGGTTCTTTGTATTTGATCAGTCCACCCATCTGCCATAACACTGCATCTTGTTGATTCCCAATTAGACTTATATGTATCCATAATTAGTTGACATTCCTTTTTTAAATCTTGAAGCAAAAGCACATGCAGCTCATAATAAGATAATACCTTAAATCCTGGACCTATTGCAGTTGTAGCATCTATTGCTTCTTAAAAATATGGTGAATTTAAAACATTTAAAGGAATACATGAATAATAGAACCATCTAACCTATACTCTTTTACATCGCAAAACAACATCGTTATCAACCAAAACACTTTTTAGAATAGGTTGAGAACCATAAGTAGTTCTTAGAGAAAAATAAGAATATATATCATTAGTAGCTTTCCTTTTTCCTTTATCTCATACTTGCAATACTTCATCATCTCCAAAAGATATATCATGAGCCTCTTTATTTTCCTTTTTCTTTTTTATTTGTTGCTACAAATTTTTTTCAATTGTATCATACACATCAAGTGGTACATTTTTGCAAGAAACAATATTACCTTTAATACCAGCAAGATGTTCTTTCATTCTATAAATCCTCCCCCTTTAAATATTCTACCGCAAAATATACAGTTATATTGGATATTTCCACCAGTTGCTTGAGAAGACAAAAAATAATTCCATGTTGGATTGAACTTACCATGAGTAAAGGATGATTCCATATTCTCTATTATGATTTAACCTAAAAAGTATTAAAAAAAAATAATTGGGTATACTTTTGTCAAAGCAAAAATCTCCGACTTAAATAATTCTAATTAGAATGACAATCATAAGCATAAAATTATGCTTTAAGATACCATTTTCAACAATTTATGAACCTTGTCATATTGACTAAACTATTTCGTAAATATAGGTCAAAAAAGCAAAGACAAAAAGTAATGCTATTGGTGTTTTAATTTCTCCATTAACTCGAAGAAGTAGAGACTTAAGAAGGTGTGGTGTGAAGAGCTACCAACAAGGCAAGCTCTTTAGTAATTGAAGGCCAACCAACAATGAGATAAATCGTTATTTCATTGATTTATTCACAGCAGTAAGAAAAGTGCCTTTGTCCTTTGAGGGGTTTTGTACAACTTTGGACTGAGTTGAGGTTTTAGTAGATTTTACTACCCACTTAACCTTAGAATTCAACCAAGGATTCCACTCCAAAAAGAAACAAGGAGATATAAATGTATTTGTAACCAAATTAAGTAGAAACAGGGGATCCCTACTCATTTCAAAAGCCTAGAAGATGTTTCCTATCACAGTAGTCTTTGCCTCTTTAAGAATGAAACTTTCCTAATCCCCAATTGGATTTTCCAAGGATAGTGACAAGTTCATTAATAAATATGTAAAGTTCACAGGTTCGATTCAACCTTTAGACGTGAAATCATTAAGGAATATGATTCTTAAATATATCAAGTTGATATGGGAAGCTATTATCATCCACAGCTGCTTCTTAAACACTAGAAAATGAAGGAATATGAGAGGATAATGCAAACATATTAGAATGAAACATACATAGACATACATATATTGTTATGCAAAGAAGACCAACAACAGTAGAATGGATACACAGATGACAGAACAGATGTTATTCACTTATTAAAACTTTGCTCCAGTAATTGCTCCACTTCAAAGTTCGAAATATTGCTAGTAGATCAACAAATTGAATACTTGAAAGAGTACATATAACCCAACTATCAAAATCAGAGATTGA
>JANSVA010000217.1:2690766-2715577 GCA_025504915.1 Erythroxylum reticulatum
TCCTACTTACACTTTTTCGATTGAGTATGTCGTACATGATTTGCCTAGTGCGGAGTACCTGGTTGACGTGACTTGCAGGCTATTGTGTCAATTTGGAAATTTACCCAGTGTGTATTTAAAGGGTAGTGACTGCGAGTTCCTTCGTTTAAAATATATATATATATATATATAGAGAGAGAGAGATTTTTAAAAATTTTAAGAAAGATAAAAAATAAAGAAAGTAATAATCAATTGGTAATCCTTTTTAATAAAAGATATTAAGCACATTTAAACATATGTAATTAAGAAATCTAATTAGTTTAGATGCAAATTTGTGCAATAAAAAATATGAATTATTTTGATGATTTAAGACTGCTAATTATAATATAAATAAATTTAAATCGACAAGATAAGATTTTTAAGGTTTAAAAGGTTCAAACGTTATTAGATTGTCATAAAATTAGTTAAAAATTAAATAAAAATAAAAATTTGAGATATGATTAAAAGAAATTATTTTTATAAATTGAATAATTGAAGTTTAATTAAAAAGAGATTATTAAATAAAATTAATTATTTTATTTTAATTTATAACAACTTATTAATTTATAAAAATTAATAAATTAATTAATAAATTTATAAGTTTTTTAATAATAAATATTATTAAAATAAATCGAAATGAAAAGTTAAAAATCAACCACATAGTTTAAGATTTTTATAATTGAGTCGGATGAATTTTTATAAAAACATTAAAGATTTTGAGATGTTTACTTTGAAGAGATACCTAATTTTATATATTAAATAATTAGGAGATTTAAATTATTTTTTTCAAAAATTCTTTTTAATATAAGCATCACTCAATTAATAGTGAATGACAATAACTTGCGAAATATTAACATATATTGCCTCTGTGTTTGTGTCCAAACTCCGAACTGAAAATGAAGTTTCGACAGTCTTATAAGGTTATGAGAGCTGTAACTATCGTCAGGTTGCTTTGTCTGAACCCATGGAAGGTTCGTTCGATTTCAGAGATTACGATACCCCACAAGAAGCTGATGCTTTGACACAACCAACCAACCGCTAGACTCTGGTTGGTATTTTGGCTCCTTCACAGTATTAACGTTTTTAGAATAAGTATTATAAATTATATGTTTATCTGCATCAGTTGAATCAGGCCAGATTTATTTTTTATGTTTCCAAGTCATTTTCTCAGACATATTGCATAACAACTTAGGTTTGACTGCGTGGTCTGGAAGCAGCAACGATCAAGGTAATTCCTTTATACACACACTACGTATTTTTTATAGTGTGGTGGGAAGTTTCAAGGATGGTGTTATTGGTGTCCTCAGTTTGGTTTGCTTCGGTTTGAGTTTACGCATAAAAGCAACAGGAGAAGAAGAAAGCGTAGATACCAAGAGAGGGAATACGTGGGAAAAAAATCAGTTACTTTTGTTTTTTGTCGGATAACTGTTCTTTTGGTTCGGTTCACGTTTTAGACCTTAAGCAACCACCTCCGATTCAGTTATGTGCCTCTTGTCATGTTTCTTGTGTTTAATGTTATGTTAAAAGCTTAAAGTTCTGGCCTTTACTGTATTTTGGTGCCAGAAAAAGAGCAAAGTCTTGTTTTTGGTGGAGTTTGCTTATTGGCTGTTGCAATGTACCGGGGTTGAGAGGTCTGAGGTTTGTCCGTTTTTGGTCCTGTTTACGTGTCTTTCGTAAGTTGAAGTGCGCGAAAAGGTGCCATCTTTCGTTGTTCTAGTGACGCTTGTGGTTGAAGTTGGAGATGGGTCTGTAGTGATTTTCGTGGAGATCTGATTAGTGCTTGGAGTGTTCAGAGACATGGAGCCTCCGAAGGGGTTTTTGGCTTCTTTGTGGAGCTTTATCTGCTTCCTGCCATACTTCACTGGACTCCTGCTTCTGGGTACCATTAAAGGCGAGTTTTAAAGTTCTGTTGCTCCATTTTTAGGTTTTTTTTACTCCTCTCTGGTTATGGGAACAATAAGTTTCACTTTTATTTTCGTTTTATTCGGTACTGCCTTTCTTTTATTAATTTTAATGGTTTTAAGGGATAGAAGTGATTCTTATAGACTTCTGCTTTGAATCTACCTGTTAAATTGATCAATTTTGTGTTCGCCAATTAAGAGTCTTGGTTCTTTGATTTCGTCTCCCCTTGCTCCTTGGCGATATTTTCCCAAGTAAACATGTCTGCGGTCCTATCCGAATGACCCCCTGCACTGCCTCTCTGGTTCTGGGAACAATAGGTTTCACTTTTATTTTCATTTTATTCGGCACTGCCTTTCTCTTATTCATTTTAATGGTTTTCAGGGATAGAAGTGATTCTTATAGACTTCTGCTTTGAATCTACCTGTTAATTTGGTCAATTATGTGTTAGCCAGTTAAGAGTTTTGGTTCTTTGATTTCATCTCCCTTTGCTCCTTGGCGATATTTTCCCAAGTAAACATGGCCGAGCTCCTATCCGAATGACCCCTCGCACTTAGCACTTGCACTATTGTCATAACCTTAACTGGAAGTAAAGTCCCAATAATTGGAGAAAACAATGCATGGCTTGAAGATTTTCTCAGAAAATAGAAAGGTCATTCCTAGATGTTGAATGAATCTAATCGAATTGTACACTTCTTTTTTGCCAAATTTTGTCCAGGTTTCCTTTTCTGCCCGTTGGTGTCTCTTATCATGATAATTGGGAACTCTGCTGTCATTTTGGGTCTTTGGCCATTACACGTTTGCTGGACGTATTATTCAATCTTGAGGTGCTTTCCTTGAGCAAAACTCTTGGTCTTAAACTTTTTTGAAGATCTATCTCATTCTCTTGATTTCTCTAACAAGCAGAGCTAAACAATTAGGACCAGTTATGAAGCTTTTCCTCTGCCTACTACTTCCAGTTGCTTTGGTTCTGTGGCCAGTAGTTGGCATTGCTGGAAGTATCATAGGCGGAACACTGTATGGCTTTCTTTCACCAATATTTGCAACATTTGATGCTGTTGGAGAAGGGAAGAGCAATAAGCTTTTCCGCTGCTTTTATGTATGTCTTACGTGCCAATTCTTAGTAGTTTATTGCCAATTCTCAATGGTTTTAGTGCCTATTCATTTACCCTTCTCTTTCTGGCATTCAGTGGTTTTACCCCAGTCTACCTTTGCAGGATGGAACTTGGGATACTGTTAAAGGAAGTTGCACTGTTGTCAGTGATTTTGCAGATGTTTGTTATCATTCTTATTTCTCCTTTATGGATGACCTGCAACAACACGGCCCTCCAGATGGGAATCATTTTGAGATCAGGTTTGTGGTTAACAGATTTCCCTTGGGCAATTGCACCCATATTTCTTACAATAATGAAGCTAGGCGTTGTTGGGTATACCCTAGAATTGTGAGCTTAATAAAAGTCTCTTACTGTTGTTTCTTCTCCAGCACGAATACAGTGGAACGAATATGAATTTTAGTACTCTGTATGGAAGTTTAAAATCTCGCATTTTACCATGTTGTGCTTTATGTTTCCTCTGTAACTTTCTTGACCAGTGTTTTTTGATGTGCAATGTTTGCTATTGGCATCATATCTTGTATCTGTTAAGACTGTTAGTTATGTATTACTCATGTCTGATAAATAGAGCTTCTACAACCAATCAGAAGGCTAAGGAAAACTTTGTCATTTTTAGATTTCATGAAAAGAATCAAGTAATCATGTGCACAACTGTGGAGATTATTGAATATTAGATATATTAAAGTTTGTATGTGGGTGGGGTGATTTAATTTCATAATCTGATAAGAGTTATTCTTAAGGCACACCAAATGCAGGAGAGACAATGTGCAAAAGCATGACACTTAATCAGGTCGATCTTTTCTGTTGATACAAGTAAACTTGAAGATAGAAAAGAGATATAATGTTAAGTAGGTCTAAAGAAGTTTAAGCATGTTGCTTTATTTGATTTGCTCATCTGCAAGTGTATAATCACAAGTATGTGGGATTGTTATTAGTTCTCATTCATGTTGCTCGTAACATCTTGCAGATTGCGTTATCTCCCTGGGGCTGTTATCGCTGGTTTACTTGGTTTTCTGTTAGATGTTCCAATGGTGTCATTAATTGCCCTTTGCAAAAGTCCATATATGTTGTTTAAGGGATGGCATCGTTTGTTTCATGACCTTATAGGTCGGGAGGGCCCTTTCTTGGAGACTTTATGTGTACCATTTGCAGGTCTTGCTATTATACTCTGGCCCCTGGCAGTTGTTGGTGCTGTTTTAGGCTCCATCATGTCCAGCATTTTCCTTGGTGCTTATGCAGGTGTGGTTGTTTATCAGGTCAGAAACTTATAACTGGTTTTTTCTAAATTCCTTAATATATGTCAATTTTAATTCATAAATTTTGATTTGAAAATGGGCAAATGGGAAGTTCCTAAGCGTTGAACAGGATTGTAAAAGTATGCTACAGTCCCTTAGCAGCCATAAAAGGAAATCATGCAGAGTGATTCTTACAGTTCCAGCCATGATTCTTTTGGCATTTGACCCTGAGCGTGTAGCTAGTTTCTATTTACGTATGTTTTTGCTTCAGGAGATGCATCCACAAGCTTCCTTTAAATTCATGTCAAATCAATTCCCTGTACTGCAGTCTTTTGCATGCATTATACCGTTAAAGCGTAATCAGAAACATAGAATCATGTCAAATTCTTTTCATTTCCAACAACGTGAAGGTTACATGAATTCACTTTGGATTTCAGGAGTCTTCTTTTTGGTTTGGGCTTTGCTACATTGTAGCATCCTTGGCCCTTTATGATGAATACAGCAATGATGTTCTGGACATGCCAGAAGGATCTTGCTTTCCCAGGTTTTGTCCAGCTTCCAAATGATTTGCAGATATATGGAGTTTGAATTATGAACTTTGACATCAATTACCTAAATCATGGTACTTTACAGCCCAAATTACCGAAAGAAGGGTGGGCTGAAGAAGACTGCCTCTTTTACACAATTGAGTTCTTTCCGAAATCTCTCTCTTCACTCAACTTCATTCAATAGAACTTTAGTTGATCTAAAGCCATTCGAGGTATATAATTTATGTTCTTTTGTATTAGAGAGCAAACAATATTGCATGATAAATGGCTTCTTCATAATGATAGGTAGATTTAGCCCATTGTAGACTTGCATGTCTTGGCTTATAGTGACTGAATGAAAACTTATTGGCAACATTGCAGCTACTTAATGCCTTGTTTAAAGAGTGCCAACGCCAAGGGGAGATTTTTGTTTCTGAAGGACTAATAACTCGACAAGACATTGAAGGCGCCAAGACAGGTAAGGGTAGTAGAATAGTTAGCATCGGTTTACCAGCATACTGCCTTCTTCAGGTGCTCTTGCGCTCTGTAAAAGCCAACGCTGAGGGTATTTTGTTGAGTAAGTCTTTGTTTCTTCTGCTTGAAATTTCCTTATAAGTTTCCCCCTCCGTGTGTGTTTCACTTTGTTTTATGAATTGCACAAATTTCTCAGGTAAAGAATGAATTTATGTGTATAGGAGATGGTACCACTGAGCTTACCCGCACAAATAGACCCAAAGATGCTTTCTATGACTGGTTTCTTGAGCCCTTTATAATCATGAAAGATCAGCTTAAAGCATTAAACCTATCAGAAGCAGAAGAAGATTATCTTTCCAGATTAGTGCTGTTAAACGGAGAGTCGACAAAGTTAAGAAGCTCAAATATCAGACCACCACCTGAGCCCGAACGCAGACGAGCAGAACTTGATGCAATAGCAAGAAGGTAACAGTCCAAGACCTTTTCCTCACAACTCAGGAATTTGTCCAACGATTCTTTTCATTACAATACATTGCATGCTCTTCCTTTACATTGCATCCCTATTTTGATGATTAAGGCTTCAAGGAATTACCAAAGCTGTCTCAAGGTACCCAACTTCACGACGTAATTATCAGATTCTTGTCCGGAATCTATCAGAAAACCTGTCGAAGGAGAATCCGAATTGCACATCAAGCCGTGGATCTCGTTCCATCCCAAGATCAAAAAGTGCTTTTGCCAGGATGCTTAGCCAGAACTCTTTTAAAAGCAGAACGAGTTACAATGATTCTGAACAAGAGTTGCAATCAACTGTTGCACAGAATGTCGAAATTGTGTAATGAAGAATAGATGTTATTCGTAAAGTGTACATACCACCCTCTTTAAGTCACCATTTTTGATTGTGCAAGGGTATCTAATTGTTGTTAGACTGTACTGATTCTACAGAAAAATGTTTCAGTCTGATGCATGAGAATTACACATTAAGCAAATGTAACTATTAGTTGAATCTCTCAGTTTTGCTACTGATTATGATGCCTACAATATGGAGATGGTTATAATTTTAGTATCATTTAAAGGATATGGTAAATAATTCTATAAAGAGATTTTTCAAAAATTGGTACATTTTATCAAATATTTTAAATAAAATATCAAATGTATTATAACTTTTATTTTTGTAGCACAAATTTATTAAAAATGTATATTTATGTGTTCCAATCATTGAAAAATCTTAATTTGTTGAGTTATTAATTTTTAAAAAAATGTATGCAAGTGTTATATTTATAATTTTGTAAGGGTAGAAATTTTTGAAAATTTATAAAAAACTAAAATAGGCCTAAAAAATGTTTTAAATATAATCGTGAAATTCATTTGAGTACATTAAATTATATAATTCTATTTTTAAGAATGTAGAATCGAGAATAATGATTTAAAATTTTAATTAATTTGATCAGTTTTATTGTAAAAAATTTGAATTTTTTATCTTTTTGTTTCGATTTTTAATTTTTTAATTTAATTTATTTTAATAATTGTTCAATTTATGAATTAATCGTTTAATTTTTATAAACATAAAATTAATTAATTAATTTTTATTTAATAATCTTTTTTAATTAAAATTTAAATTACTAATTGGCAAGAATAATTTTCTTTTAATTATATTTTAAATTATATAATTTTATTTAATTTTTAACTACTTTTATTACTGTGTTGAATCTGTTTAATCGCCATTGTTAATCACAGCGGAATAAAGTTTCTAGTATAAGCTGTCCAATGATGGTCCGTTCAGACCGGAATCTGACAAGATTACTAAAAAGAAAGGACATCAACATGCCTCCAAAAGCACGGTGGTGGAAGCAGTTGCTTTGCACATCGTGACGATGAATGAGGGTCAAGAAACGCCTACGCTACTCAACTGTTACTAACCCACAACCCCCACTACTCTCGACTTCATTTCCACATCAAGATAGTTACAAACTCTTTAACGACTTTTACTACCCACGTAGCCTCTTGTTTATATATATATATAGAAGACTGTGAACTGCTCAGCGTTAGCAACTGTGTACTAACAATGGCTTACTACTACGCCAAGATCAGTACAACTAAGCTCATGCTGCTATTTTTAACCATTGTCGTCTCTCTTCAAAGCTTTTCAGTGTCTTCCTTCGAATACCATGTTGGTGGCAGCAAAGGCTGGGTTGTTCCTCCTGCGAATGACACCAAAGTCTACAACGACTGGGCCTCTGAGAATCGGTTCCAAATTGGCGATACTGTTCGTAAGTTCTTATACAAATTTTCACACACACACATAAAGCATTAATAATCTTCGCTTCCTTTTACACTTGTCCACACGAAAACCAGTGCAGAAAATCGCTATTCTTGCTTAATTATACCATGAAAAGTGCGGGTCTTGATGCTTGTGGTGTTCGTTACAGGTTTCAGGTATAGGAAGGACTCTGTGATGCAGGTTAGTGAAGAAGATTACAAGAAGTGCAACTCTACACATCCAACTTACTTCTCCAACACTGGCAACACCGTGTACAAGCTTGACCATCCAGGCCCTTTCTATTTCATCAGCGGAGTTTCTGGACACTGTGAGAAGGGACAGAGGATGATCATAAAAGTTATGGAACCTGAGGATGAATATCCGTCGCAGCACCACGGCGACTCTGCTCCAAAAAAATCCGCTGGCTCTAGTTCTGCTTCGGTTTCATCCTTTGGAGCTTCTAGCATAGCCTTATTCCAGCTTCTTATGTTGTATACAGCTTCAAGTGTCCTCTACTAGTTAAATTTCTCTCGTTCTTTCGTTTCGTTTGTTCAGTTTCTAGTTTGTATTTTGGCTATGTGCTAGAATGCTCTTTGTTTCAGTGTATGTGTTTAAACTTCTAAAGGATTTAATTGGATCTTTTGATCTTCTTATGATTAAGGCTTTACACCACAGGAAAAATAGTCTTCTTTTTTCCACATGAGTAGGGTTTTAAAAACTTGGAGAATGTCAACTTCTTTAGAAGAAGACTACCTGAAACCCTTACGGGTTAATGCAAAATCGATCCTCTGTCGTAGTACTTTCTGCATGGACCCTTCCATTGATGACCAACAACTTTGCCTATCCGTTTTTAAGGATTATAATGGGAATGATCAGGAAGACATTGGTGATCTTGCAGTAGCTGACTTGAATGATGCAGAATATGAATACCCATCAAAGCCTTAAGCTGAAGATTTCAACTTTTTTTTTTTAAAAAAGTTGGTGCAAGTTTGGTTTCAATCACCCTAAGGTAAACGTCTTTCTGGAGTCTAAAGATGGAATCATTGCAAGAGTTAGATATGAATACGGCCTCTGTGTAACCATTTCAGCATTATGGAACTCCTGGAGGCTGCAACTAACCTGTTTTCTTTTGGTGTTTGTGTCTAGTGACACTGGCAATGATGTTTCAGTGGAAAGTTAAGATCTTATGGCAGATTAATCTAATCGATTCCTTCCTTCAAAATCAACTAATTAACAGTAACTTAATATTTCTCAGATCTCAATACACCATGAAAACCAGAGAATGGAAGGAAGATGCTTTTGAGAGTTAGAATTTGAAGTAAATAGCTCGGTACAAGCTGAAGCTTGTGCAGCTCTCATGAATCATTCAGGAGAGAACCCTTTTGCATGAACTACTGAACTGTTCGATTGGTTTTCATGAAACATGGCGGTGTGGACATCCATAATCACAGTTTCTATCAGAAGTTCAGACAAACTGCACTTCTGACATCGTCTGCTCTCAACTGTTTTGCTCTTAAATGACCTCATAAGGATCGAAGCTGAATGAACTATGAAGTAAATACCATGGAATTGATATATTGAACCATCAGAGCTTCCATACCACAATCAACAGTCAGCCTAAGCTCATGCAAAGTCTAGTTTTCCTTTTCTATGGTACATTAACATATAAACCATCTTGAAAGCCAAAAATGAAACTTATGATATTTCATGTCAAGAGGTTACATTCCAATTCTATCTTTTTAAGGTGTATTCAATCATATGGATGTAATAATTGTATTAACAAATTTGATATGTTTCCATTCTTAATTAATCATTTTTATAATGTTTTAAGTGAGTTGTGACTCAATCCATCAATCAAATCACAAAATTTAACATAATCATACCTCAAGACCACTCTACAAATTAATCAAATAAACCATATTTCATTTACTTAATAAGCTATTATGTAATCAAAATGGTTATGTTGTTTCCACATTAATATATTTATTTCTTTACAAGAAATATATAGAAAAGGGCTTATATTGTTTCAAAATTTAACCTACTTATATTAGATAGTCAGTCTATCATGATCCATTTTTTGTTAAAAAAATATAATTATGATTTTGAAGTTTTATTAAATTTAACTATCATATTAGATTAAAAATTTTAAAAATCTACCGTGCTTGAATCTTATTAAACTTATTTTTTATTTTAGGTTCGACTCTAATCGAATCTCCTAAATTTAAATTTAATTTAAAATTTAATCAAATAAAATTTTTATATGTTAAATTCAGACTGTCATCAATTTTTAAACTTATTTTTTAGTTTACATCAGAAAATTTTGACTAGATCACCTAAATTTAAATCGAACTAATTCAAGTTTTTATTGCAAAAAATAGGATTTCAAGCTTTAATTTTATTGCAAGAGGAGAGAAGAAAATAATTTTATTTAAATTTCCAAGTTTGCTTTAACCTCTTTCTTGGTTAAAAAAAAAAGAATATTGAGTTATTAACTGAGAAAATTAACCCAAAAGTAAAAATATATATTAAATCAAATTAAATGAACCTTCAACTAACCAAAACTAAACCCAAAATAAGTGATAAACAAAAGTGGGCCTTTACCAGGCTTTAGGCCCAAGAACCAATATCATGATATGCTGCCACGTGTTAGTCACTTGATGGGCATGACTATGGTGAGCACACGCCGATAACGGCATCGTAACATGGACAGAAGTAATCAAATTACAAAAACATCCTCACCTTCTCAACCAATGATCTACAACTCGCCACGTCACCCCATTGAATTTCAAATTCCATACGTTGACCATTTAATATAAGTTTCGGAATCTCCAAACTACCCTTATGTATAATCCTAATTTACTGAAGACCCACTACAATCATCTTCAATACGAATCCGTTCATCATCTTTTTCTCTAAACAAGCTCTTTCCTTTTCATCTTTCTTTCCTCAGAAATGGCGACAAGTTTGCTCAGAAGAGGATTGGTGGCGACTAGGATTGCTACGTCGTCGGCAACGGTGACGTCGAGGTTCGTTACGGCGAGGCTCCACGCGTCAGAAGCGGAGGCGCAGCAAGTTGAACAAAAAGCTAAACCGGAGACGGGTATGAAAACGTTCCAAATCTACCGCTGGAATCCGGATAACCCTTCGAAACCCTATCTTCAAGACTATCAAATCAATCTCAAAGAATGTGGGCCCATGGTGCTTGATGCTCTGATCAAAATCAAGAATGAGATCGATCCGTCGGTCACGTTCCGGCGGTCGTGTCGCGAAGGGATTTGTGGTTCTTGCGCGATGAACATTGATGGGTGCAATGGGCTGGCTTGTTTGACCAAGATCCAATCTGGGTCGAAGTCGACGATCACGCCTTTGCCTCACATGTTTGTGATTAAGGATTTGGTTGTTGATATGACTAATTTTTATAATCAGTACAAGAGTATTGAGCCATGGTTGAAGAGGAAGAACCCGCCTACTGTTCCTGGGAAGGAGATATTGCAGAGTAAGAAGGAAAGGTCAAAGCTTGATGGAATGTATGAGTGTATATTGTGTGCTTGTTGTAGCACTTCCTGCCCTAGCTACTGGTGGAACCCTGAGTCTTACTTGGGCCCTGCTGCTTTGCTTCATGCTAATAGGTAATTAGCTTTATTTCTTTTGGAATGTTCTGTTCCTTTTGGAGTTCGTTGTTTGCTTTTAGGGGTTTTAGGGTTAAACAGCTCAAAGATATTAGGAAATGGATACTGTTTAGGGTTATAGGAATGAGTTCTAATTGTGCTGTTTGAATGAACCAACTAGTTCTGAATCGTTAATTTGTTTGAATGAACTAATCACTTTCTACCCTACGTAAGTGATTAGAAATGCTGGTTTTCTTGTGATAGTAAGAGTTTTACTATGGCTAGAGAGACAAGGAAATCTTCTCGTTGATTTTTTGAGTATGTACGATAATCTTTGAGAAGGAGAGTAAATGAATGGGTTTTTAGGTTTATATGTTTCTACTTACCCTGTTTCTGTATGTGTGATATATTTTTAGGTTTATATGTTACCCTGTTTCTGTTTGTGTGATATGTTTCTCTAATTGTTTTTGTTGGTTTTCTATGATATTGGTAGTAGTTGTTACACAAATTTCTTGTTTGTTTCATTCTTTAGAGAACACAAGCTCAATCTCTGACAAGTTTATGTTGTTTAATGTCTGGTAAATTGATCATTGATGCTCTATTTGATGATTCTTGTATCTCTCTTCTGGTCGAACCTTGGAAGTGTCACTTTCTGTTTTCTGGATTCTATTTCTTTGTTGAGTTCCTAGCCAATAAAGTATTCTTTACCAGTAATGATGTCAAATAAAAGTTGCTTCTCAAACTTTTACTGACAGCGATTATAGTTTCAATGAGTGATCAGTCTGATCTCACTTTTGATAGTTTTGTTTATGTTAAAACATTTTTTGCCTGAACTTGTGATTACTGGTGTACCTTTGTCTATGACTAGCTCAGGCAACTATTTGTCCATTGAACTGTCCTTAGTTGCATTGAAGTTAACAGATCAAAACTGAATTGTATTTCTTCTATGAACCTGCAGGTGGATTAGTGACAGCCGTGACGAATATACCAACGAGCGACTTGCAGCAATTAACGACGAATTCAAGCTCTATCGCTGCCATACCATATTGAACTGTGCTCGTGCCTGCCCAAAGGGCTTGAATCCTGGAAAACAGATCATTAATATCAAGTCCCTCCAGCTAAAAGGTGGTGGGTAAGTTTCAAAGGTTACGAAGCAAGAGGATGTGAATCTTACCAGCTCTCTGGGAACCTTTTGAATACACATCAAATTCAAGTCCTCAAATAATACTCCTGTAATGATTGTATTTTTCAGTCCTCTTGTATTCGAGTTTAGGGTTGACCTGTGCTACCCATTTTCTGCAATAATTGTTAATACAACTTCTTGCGTTGATGATATTTATTTAGTTGCTTTTATCTGAACTCTTTTGGTGAATAGCTAGCTTCCATAATCTCTCATCTGAAGGACTGCAGATGACTTCTTTTTTTTTTTCCATGGAGAAGGTAACTATTTTTGTAAATTTTTTATTTCAAACCTTTTTATTTACTGTGTTCTATTTCAATCTTTTGTCTATTTAAACATTTTACTGAAAACTTTGGTTTAATTCCATTAAAGTGTTCTTTTTACGTTTTTTAAATCTTTAAACTGATCATTATGTTCTTCGTAGAAATAGACAAATTTATTAGTTGAAATTAAAAAAAGGGATAACTGGTGCCAGTTACGTTGTTTAAACAGACTGAAAAGCATATACAAACTGAGAGCAGAAAAGCACTGACAAGAAGTGAATAGCCATGAAGTTGCTGCATTGAGATAACTATTAATTGTACATGCTTAAAGATATCCAGCTTGTGGAGTAACTTATTTATTCATCACTGTTAGCTACTTGAACAATTTTCAGGAGTAAAATCCAGTATGAAGCTAGCTTCTGGGATGAAAAAACAACTGAACAGTGATACACAGCTTTCAAATCCTTGAAAGACCAAGGAACACAGTGGCAGATGAAATTTGTACCCGTAGATCAGCAATATCTATGTCATGGCCACCCTCAACCAAACCCCACCTGTCAACCTGCAGATTGATAAAAGATGGTCTTAAACATCGTAAAACAAGCAGATAGAATCGAGTGTGACAGGATGCTTCATAAAACAAGTGCGCAGCGAGGGATATTCAATGAGCAAACACAAAATTACCTGCAGATCTTCTTCAAGTCTAATGAGTTCAATTGCTTCTTCAATACTCAATCTCCCACGAAATATTCCGACAGCAATCACCAGTGAGTGAGCTCCTGCTGCAATTGCATCAATCGCTGCCAGTTCACAATCACTTGTTTTTTTCAGAAGGTTTTCAATTGCCTTCACCAGACCTTCTTCTTGCTTGCCACCAAAAAAACTCAAGTACACAACAGGCTTAAATCCAAACTCTGATTTTAACCAATCGAGTAAGGGATCAATTTTTTCAACTTGCCGTTCTGAAGAATAAGCAAAGTGTAGTCTGTCAGATAAAATCAGGAAACAAAGGCGGGGAAAAATAACATATGAAGTCAATTATAAATGTAGAGTATGCAAAGATGTCAAGCCTACATAAAATTGATCAACTAAAACCAACAACGCTTGCCAACATATGCCAGAGTTCCATGACACAGAATTCATACTGAAGGAACCACTGGTTTTTAGAGCTAAGCAATTCACACAAAAGAAATAGAAATAATACTGAAAATTAACAATTCATTTCAGACCAGATTATATCTTTAATGAGCCAACTATGCAAAAAGTGAGAAGCAGTAACATATTCACTGAATCATCTCTGGAAACAGTATGACTAAGAAATAACTTCACCAACTTATAAACTTCAGGTTGAAGTAGCAACCCAGTGGTTGGAACTCTCTTTCTGAGACCATGTGGTCATGACTTCAACTCCTCACCAGGGTAGGATACGATTTGGGAAAAGGAAGGGTTACCCCATATTATCTAGCCGCTTATTCGGATGTATCAATAAAATAGAAACTTAACTTACATGTCAAGGGAAAAATAAGAAATCACAAATTATAGTGAGTTAATATTAAAGGAGATGCTATAAAGCTCAGAAAGGAAATAAAACATTGTGAAGATCAAATGGTGACATACCATACACACCGCTTGTGAGATCATTGTCATCCGGAGCCCGACAAAAGACTAAATCTTGATTAAATTTCTGCATCAAGCCCTCAATAATCTTTTGCCTTGTAAGTGGAACTCTTTCCAACGCAGTACACGCAAGTTTCATTAGAGGCATTGTGAAAGGCCTAATACCATCTGTCTGCCATAACAGTTAACTAGTCATTACATGCTTCAACTGGAGAATATCCTACAACAATCCAAAATTTAAAAAATCCATTCATAGTAACAGATGAAATCAATGAAAAACAGAAATAAGAGCAAAGGAAAAACCCTATTTCAACTTTTGAGTTGATCCTACTTGAGTTCAATGAGCGTTGAAAAGCTCAACTGAAATAACAGAATGCTACAGTCAGACCACAAACACCCAATTCACATGTCCAAAAAGACGAGACCAAATTTTCATCTAAAACAAAGCCACTTGAGTTTAGCATAGATCCACACAAACTGATTCAAACACACATAAAACATCCCCAGATCAAAGGAACAAAATCCCAGTTGTCCAATTCCCGTTTGAGCTAATTATAATAAAGAAACACCATGAAGTAAAACTAACTGGCTCCGCAGATAATAATCCTAACATACCCTTAACAATAACTACAAGAAAACACAACTGTTCACAAGAGTGACAAAAGGGGAAAAATAAAAGTCAATCCGTAAACACACCTGATAATCCCATTCAGCAGCAATGGCCTTAGCAAGAGCTAAAGTTGGCAACTTGAGAGGCCTTTTAGAAGGGGTCTTAAGCGTTCTATAATCAAGCATCACCATCCACCCATTTTCATCATCCGCCACTCTCGTAGTCACCTGCTTGTAAAATCTCTTACCCAACACCGACCCCGACATGAACGATGGCGGCATTGTCACGGTGGATGCGGCCGCCTCCTTCTTCGCACTAAAATCCTTGGCCTTCACGAATATGACATCACTACCACTGCTGGAGGAGGATGCAGCGCTGGTGGCGGCGTCGTTGAAGGTGAAGGAGGAAGAATCACCATCGGAAAGCGGTTGCTGATCTAGGGTAGCCGTGGAGGTAAGACGACGGGTTATCGATGAGGATGGTGCGAGGAGTTTGAGGTTTTTCACTGAGTTGAGGGTTTTAGACATTAGTGAAGTAGCCATTTCAAGGACTAAAGATTTCCTTTTTCTAGGTTCTTTGGGAATTGAGAAGAGCTAGCCAGCTAGCGATAGAGAGAGAAAGCGCGCGCGCTCCGGCGGTGGTAGCGGTAGAGGAAATGCGGTGCGTGGTGATCGTTTGGGACTGGAAGCGTTACGACCCGACAGATGTAGCTTTGGGCCAAAATCTGCAACTTTCATCCTTAGTAAAATAGTCTCTATTTGACCAAGACTGAGTTAAGCCTTAAAATTTTTGTAAAATTATTTTTACATTATTCAAAAATATATGATAATGTTTTTTTTTCAAGATAAAAGAATCCATTCAATAAATCTTTTCAAAGTTGAATTAAGTAAGAATGAAAACAAGGCTTTTACAACATTTCTACAAAAATACTTAATTTCATATATTCTGTTGTCTTTTATAAAAAGAGCTAAGTTGTTCTTGCAATGCAACTCGTGAGCTAAGACTTGCTTATTTGTGTTGATGTTAATGAAAACTCTCTAGCTTCTTTCTTTCTAAATGAAATAGATCTACTGTTGAAGCTTAGGCTTAAGTAGACTCTATCTTTTCTTATTGATCTGAATTTATGATCAACTCATTCTAATATTTTGTTTCAATCTTATTCATGACAGTAGAGACTAAGAGTGTATATGTTAGATACTGGTCCAAACGGAGGCTGAGTAATCACACTTAAAGTAAAGATGGTCAATGCTTTCAAGCTCACTACAACATAGTTCTCATAATTTGTCTTCAATCCCACAATTGGTTTTAGTTTTTAACCTTTTTATAGTGATACAATCTTATCTTAACATATTATTTGATATTATCTCCTTTGATTTGAATTTATTTTTGTGCTTAAATGTTAAAATTAATTTTTGTTTTATTTTAGGAGATAAAAAGTAGAAATTACATCAAATTATGACTCTATTGATGATAATGACAAATTTTGAATAAAGTGAAGAGATTAATGCAGTGGATGAAGTTGATCACTTGAAGAGTTGAAATTCATTTGGAAGACTTCGTCTTATCCTTATCACGAAGGAGTTTAATTTTGAATCGTTTTAGATAGATATCTTTACAAGTTAGAGTTAGATTATGATTAGATTAGAAAACTCTATAAAAGGGACATTCCTCACATCAGGAAAAAGGGTTCTCTTTTTTTTTTACGTTTTTAGCAATTCTTAATCTTTCTTCTATTTTTGTTATTGGAACGATAACCATACGTAGCTAAACTCATCGTTCTCATGGGGATTCAATACTCTAATTGTAAACTTGTAAGGTTTTGTGTTCTTAACTTTTATTCATGTTTTAATTCAAGTATTTCTTATTTTGAATTCTCATATTTAATGAATGATTGATATTTGATTAATTGACAATTTAATTTAATATTGATTATTCTATTACTATCCAGGAATTCAATGATCCATAATTGTTATGAAGGAATGATATAAGTAGCAAATAGGTTATTTATGAATTTTTATATTTAACTTATGATAAACAAGAAAATTAAATTAAATAGTTACAACTATCTTGATTATTTAATTTAGGGTTTGGTATTTTTCACGGAGCTTATTGCTATCATTTATTTGATATGGAATGTTATCACACATAGTCAATAGATGACATTTTTTAGTTTAGATGCTGGGTTTGAACTAATTAATTTAGAAAATTTTGAGATTTATTACGACTATCCTAATATATTTTAGACTAACTGCTTGAATTATGAAAATATTATTTTTAAATCAATGATCAATGTTACAATTGGATAAGATCTTTCCCTTGAATCGGAGTTTGATAATCTTAACTTTCTCAATTTTAAATTCAATTGATTTAATTTGGTTTCGTCTTATTTTCTGTTAATCAATTATTTAATCAAACCCCCATTTAATTTTATTGCTTGAAATTAAGAAACTAGTGCTCAGTTCTCTAGGGATTCAACCTGGTTCCATGGCTACTGCAAAAGTTTGAAAAATCAGTATTATTTTGGGAGCTTTGACAACCTGACCAAAATTTAGGGTTATTGTCGGGAAACTATTTCAAATTTCTTAGTTTATTTTCATTTTTATTTTTATAGTTACTGCTAATCTCTTGTCTTATATGACTGGTGCTTCTCATACAGGTAAATTTCAATATAATCTAAAAATTGAGAAGACAACGTGTCGTTTAAGAAAAGAGACTAAGCAAAGAAGTGGTCATTCACCTTCAAACGTGAAAGTTGAAGTAGATCTAACAGTTGGTGAAGACTCTAATTTTCAAGAAGAGGACGAAAAGATGGCAAATCTCAATCCCAGAACATTGCGGGAGTTAACAGCACCAAATTTGAATCAATAACCTTTATGCACTCAATTTTCAGATGTTTGAGGTAGATTTCAAATTGAAATCTGGTTTGATTCACTTACTGCCTATTTTTTGTGGTTTTACAGATGAAGATCCGCATAAACACTTGAAAGAATTTCATGTTGTCTGTTTTGGAATGAAGTCACAAGGGGTGACAGAAGAATAAATTAATATCAGGGCCTTTCCGTTCTCTTTAAAAGATAAAGCAAAGGATTGGCTATATTATCTTCCACTTGGCTAAGTAACAACATGGAATGAGATGAAAAGAATATTTCCAGAGAAGTTCTTTCCTGCATTAAGAGCAATAAACATCATAATGGAGATATGTAGGATAAGACAAATTACAGGAGAAACATTATACGAATATTGGGAAAGGTTTAAGGAGTCATGTGCCAACTGTCCACATTAGCATATTCCCGATCAACTTTTGATTCAATACTTTTATGATGGACTATTGCCAATGGATCGAAGTATGGTCGATGCAGCTAGTGGAGGAGCTCTAGTAAACAAAACACCTGAGATAGCAAGATAGTTGATACCAGTTATGGCTGAAAATTCTCAACAGTTTGGGGCAAGGATGGATAGAGTTATTAAGCGTGTGAATGAGGTAAGTAACGCGCACTTTGAGGATAAAATATATGATTTAATCGCTATAGTTCGTCAAATCGCTGTAGTTCAATTGCCATCAACAAGAGTGTGCGAAATATACTCATTCCCTGTACATCCTACAAATATGTGCCCAACATTGCAACAATACTCTCTTTAAGAAGCTAATGTAATAGGGGGCTTTCCTGGTTAACCTCAACGAAAGTATGACCCTTATTTCAATTCCTACAATTTAGGATAGAGGGATCATCCAAACTTGAGCTATGGAAATCAAGGAGGCCAACAATGATATCAACCTCACACTTTTAAACAACCTTAAGCTCCTATATATGCTCAACCTCAATCTTAAAATTCAGGTATGTCTTTAGATGAAATTGTTAAGGTGCTTACTAATAATGCTCAACAATTTCAACAGGAAATAAGGGCAAGCCTTCAAAATTTGAGAAATTAGATAACTCAATTAGACATCTCGATAAGTAAATTAGAAGTGCAAGTATTGAGAAAATTACCTTCTCAAACGATGATGAACCCTAGGGAGAATGTGAGTGCAATGACTTTGACAAGTGGTAAGAAAATTCAATCTAAACTTCTTTGTCAATGGAGAAAGAAAAGCACAATGATGGAGAAATGAAGGACGAACTTCCAACTCAAGAATCAACAAAGGTAAAACATGATTCATCTTCATCAATATTAATTAATGGACGTTTAGCTCCTTTTTCTAACAGGTTAGCTAAACCAAAAGATGTTGAATATGAAAGAGAAATCTTAGAAACTTTCAAAAAGGTGGAAATCAATATACCACTTCTAGAAGCCATTAAGTAAGTTCTGAAATGTGCAAAATTTTAAAGGAGTTGTGAACAAATAAAAGGAAGCTGAAGGACAAGGAGAGAATAATTTTAGGTAAAAATGTATCATTTGTGATAAATAGAAAATTACTAAAAAAATGAAAAGATCCAGATAGGTTTACACTTCTGCGTGTTATTGGTAATAGAAAAATTAAGTATGTCGTGCTAGACTTAAGTGCATCTATTAATATCTTGCTATACTAAATTTATTGAGCTTTAAATTTGAATTCTTTGCAAGAAACTAATTTGATTATCTAACTAGCTGATCGTTCGTATATGCATCTTATTGGAGTTATTGAGAATGTTTTAGTCCAAGTTTATGGTTTTGGTATTTTTAGTGAATTTTTACTTCTTAAAAATGGATGGAGATAGTGTTGAAAATTCAGCTTCGATTTTGTTGGGTAGGCCATTTATGAAGACAACTAAGATGATAATCGATATGCACAAGGGTACTCTTTCAGTAAAGTTTGATAGAGAAATAGTAAAGTTCAACATTTTTGAAGTAATGAAGTACCCAAATGATTTTCAATCCGTTTATCATATAAATATCGTGGATTCATTTGTGCAGGATACGTTTAAAGAAGAGGGTGCTGAAGATAAGTTGAAGTGTAAGGCTAAATCAGAAGTGAATGAGCAAATTGATGAAACTTGTGAAGTTGTAGAATCATTATCAACAATGTTAATAGATTTGGAAACTTTAAATGATGAACTTACTATAACTCACAAGAAAATCTTATCTTCTATTTTACAGGTTCCGAAGATAGAATTAAAGGTGTTACCTGATCACCTAAACTACATCTATTTAGATGATGGAAAGTTATTACCCAGAATCATTTCAAAAAGGTTGACTAGAGAGTAAGAGGAAGGGCCAGTAGCATTACTTGAGGAATACAAAACTGTAATGACATAGAAGTTGGATAGGAAAAAGCTACGTCGAGCATAACGACGTTAAACAATAACGGTTTTTGGGAGGCAACCCAAAATATGATATTTTTATTTTATTTTGTTTTAGTTCTTTCTAGGATGCATTTGCTTGTTTTTGAAACATAAATTATTGGCTTTTAAAAAATTTTAAAATTTTTTTCAGACTACTAAATCTCATAAGGCGAGATCTCGCCTTATGAGATTTAGTAGTCCGAAAAATTTAGTGTTCTAGAATTCCAGATTACCAAATCTCATAACGCGAGATCTCGCCTTATGTGATTTAGTGTTCTGAATTTTTTTCTTTTCTCATTTAACTATTTACTTAAACATTTAAAAAACCCTAAAAAAACCTAATCTGCTTGTTTGTCTTTGTAGGAAATTAAAAATATAATTGCAACCACAAATAACGCTCCTCCCACACAATAACCCAAAGCTCCACAACAAAACCACCTTTATGCCCCCACTTGTTTTGTTTTAAAAAAATATTATGGGGCATTCTAAAGCTAATATGAAGGCTATAGTAAAAGGAAAATTGCCGATGAATGCTAATTCACACCCTAGATCTGCGACAAGTTTTGAAATCGATATTAAAAATAAGCATGTGTGGATAATTTTCGAATACTCACAATTTAGGGGAGTCTTTTATTTTGTGTTTTATTTTTCTGATTATCTTATTCAGTTATGAGAATCTTATGCATACATTAGGGACAATGTATGATTTAGGTGTAGGGGAGTGAATGTTTATATTATGATGAACTTTGTTATTTTGCTTTGACTCATGATTGTTGATTCATATATTAATTATTCTTCATAATAGCTTCAAAGTTTTCTGATTGTTATTATGAATAATTGTTAAGTTATGATGTATTCTTGTTTTAAGATCTGATGCATGAGAGAGACAAGCATGATTAGTGTTTTCATTAAATTATTTCAAGTATCTCATTGATTTTGTTGAATGAAAAGTATATACAATTTTTTACACCTACGTGAGCTTTGAGCTTAAGAGCATTTATCACTTATGTGCTGATATATCTTTTTGTTGTGTGTCATCAAACATACCTTTTTATGTTAGAACTTGCTTTTGAATATGCATTGAGACCAGATTTTCGATGAATTTATGAATAAAGATGATGAGGGCACTTAGGATAACCAATTTTTTTACTTAAACAAACCTACCTCAGTTTTTATCCGTAGAAAACCAATTTCAGCCTTAACCTTTCTTTCTTGCATAATAGCCTTGTTACAAGCTGAATTTAACTTTTTTTTTGTTGATATCCTTAATAATTTTGAACCCCTAAATTAAAGGAATTATATTAGCTTATTTGCATAAGATTTTGACTAATTGCATGAAAAGTAAATTAGATGATTCAAGTTGCATTGTTTTGATATTTTAGAATGGAGGAGAAGTAAGAAAACAAAATAAAACAAAATCTCCTCTTTAATATTGTTATTGAAAAGAAAAAGAAAAGAAGAAAAAAAAGAAAAGAAAAAGTGATTGAAAGAGATGTTATTTGAATCAAGTGAATTTTAATTTAAGTTGAAACTTGTGTGGATAAGTTTGTATGATTTCTTTCAATTTATTTAGCCAAAAATTTTCTTTTGTCATACCTTACCTAAGCTACGATACAACTCTTATTAAATCCCTCTGATTTATGCATTAGGTTTATTATTGTTTAGTGGTGGAGATATGATTCTTAATTAAGCTTATGGAAATAACTTGCTATGTTTTGATTTGAGAGTTTAATGAACCCTAAACACTTTGAACATATAGAGTGAAATCCTTGTGAGGGTGTCATATCTTGTTCATTTAATTTTGATGGAATTGATGAGATGCTATATTTTAACAGAGTGTCCTATGAGTGCTTATTCTCTCGATTGTTATTTTATCTTAACCATCAAATATGAATTAGCTTTTGGATATTTTGGATGACATGAAAAGAGATGAGAGGTTGTTATGAAGATGATTAACGTATTGATTTTATATATGCTTGAGGACAAACATTAGTCCAATGTGGGGAAATTTGATAAGATCATATCTTGCACATTATTTGATATTATCTCCTTTTTTAAAAATTTATTTTTGTGCTTAAATGTTAAAATTAATGTTTGTTTTATTTTAGGAGATAAAAAGTAAAAATTATATGAAATTGGGACTCTATTGATGATAATTACAAATTTGGGATAAATTAAAGAGATTAATACAGTGGATAAGGTTGATCATTTGAAGAGTTGAATTCGACTAGAAGACTTCGCCTTATCCTTATCATGAAGGAGCTTGATTTTGAATTTGTTTTAGATAGACATCTTTATAAGTTAGAGTTAGATTAGGATTAGAATAGAAAACCCTATAAAAGGGACATTCCTCACAACAGGAAAAAATGTTCTCTCTTTTTACGTTTTTAGAAATTCTTAGTCTTTCTTCTACTTTTGTTATCGGAGTGACAACCATGTATGGCTAAACTCATCATTCTGATTCAAAGGGATTCAATACTTTAATTGTAAACTTGTGAGGTTTTGTGTTCTCAACTTATATTCACGTTTTAATTCAAGTATTTCTTGTTTTGAGTTCCTATATTTCATGAATGATTGATATTCGATTAATCTAATAATTTTATTTAATATTGATTATTTTATCGCTATCTAGGAATTCAATGATCCGTAATTGTCATGAAGGAATGGTACAAGTAGCAAATAAGTTATTTATATTTAACTTATGATAAACAAGAAAACTAAATTGAATAGTTACATCTATCTTTTATTTAATTTAAGGTTTAGTCTTTTTCACAGAGCTTATTGCTATCATTTATTTGATATAGAATGTTGTCACACTCAGTCAATAGATGATAAGTTTTGGTTTGGATGTTGGGTTTGAACCAATTAATTTTAAAAAAATTGAGACTTATTACGGTTATTCTAATATGTTTCGTACTAACTGCTTAAATTGTGAAAATGTTATTTTTAAACTAATGATCAATGTTACAATTAGATGAGATCTTATCCCTGAATCGGAGTTTGGTAATCTTGATTCTCAATTTTAAATTCAGTTGATTTAATTTATTTTCGTCTATTGCTTGAAATTAAAAAAAAACTAGTGTTCAGTTGTAGGAATTCAACCTGGTTCCACGACTACTACAAAAGTTTGGAGAATTAGTATTATTTTTGGGGCTTCAACAATCCAACCACATAGCTGCAAGTCAAGTAGTAAAAGAAGTTTTTAGTTTTAGGAACCCTTTACAAACAATATTATATCAAAGAACAAAAACATCAGAGGCTCGAGACCTTTAATGCATGCAGGGTTTGAAAAGTCTTCATTCTAACTCAATGACCATAAAGGTATGTCTGGAGTAGCTAAGTTGGGTATATAGCTGAGAAATTAGTTATGTAGTCTTTTAACGCCCTTGCCTTAAAAATGCCAAGAGTGATTCATAATTACTTTACAGACACTTGCTTGAGAAGGGATTCGAGTGTGATGAGAATAAATATCCTCCTTAAGATATAAAGAGTGAAGAGAAGTCCAATTGTTATACTAAAATCAAGTTCCTTGCCCATACCGTATCTGAATTTTGATATGTTGATAAACATTGGACCTATTCCTGAATAAAGGGCTAGAAGAATTCATTCCTCTGAGCCATTTGTCATAAGCTAACCTTGAGACAGAACTCATTAATCCACTTATTTTAGAGCAATTCATAATCATTAAATATTTTCCAAATTCTTTTAGCTACCTATGTGGATTGAAAAGTATGAATGGTAATCTTTATCATATAATATGATAATTTAACATCTAAAATAAAAAATAAGAATTCTAAAAGTTACTATATTTTAATAGAATTTCTATATTCTAAATAAAAAAATTTCACATGTAAATCATTATAGTTATATATCAATTTTGGTATTAATTTAATATTAAATTTAGAGGTGGACCTGAGCAGGATTCAAATCATGAAAGATGTAATTTCACTTAACATACTTATAAATGTTATTGTTTAAAAGTAAATTTATTATTTATTATAATTATTTTATATTATTAATTTAAGTCAAATTTATTCAATTTGACTAAATTTAATTAGTTCAATTCTTAAATTAAATTATTATATTAAGAATATTTAATTAAGTTATGCATATTATTCATATCATACATTAATTTATCATTTTTTAAAACTAAAATATTAAAATCTACCTTTATAATTTTAAAATTTATAAATTCTTTAAAAATGAGTTCAACTAAATAGAACTTAGTATTTTTATCTAAACATTTAAATATATTTAAATAAGATATAACAAAACAAAACAATAATGAATGGATAATTAGACATAAATTGAAAAGGGAAAGAATAAAAAAACAATTAGAATACCTAAACAGATGAAGAACTGAACTGATTTTCGGTTAACGACAAGTCCATAACTGCATATTAACGTACCATAATCATCAGAAACACTTGCAGAGGCATACATATACAGATGAAGAACTGAACTGATCTGAAACTAAACTGGTGAAGAGAATGGGTTCGTGGAACTCAATTCCCCTGAACATGGTGTCGCAGACATTCAGATGGATCGCATTCTTTTCATGGTCCATCAGTTTCTACCCTCAAGTCATTCTCAATTTTCGTCGTAAGAGGTATCGTATCTGTTGCATACAAATGTGATGACTTGGCCTCTCCACATTTCAAACTTGGCTGGCAGTGGTTGGTTGCCTACATTCCTCAAATGTCAAAGAAAGAAGGCTGTGATTGGTGGCATGTATTCAACAAATATGAAC